>PVIY010042124.1:0-21166 GCA_004026745.1 Myrmecophaga tridactyla
AGGACAGACTGTAAAATTCAGAAATGGATAGCACAATACTACCAGATTGCAGCACAATAATATAAATACACTGAATGAAGCTGAATATGAGTGTGATCGAGGAAGGCTGGGGTCACAGATGAAACCAGAAGGAAAAATAGAGGCTAAAGACTGAGATAGTATAATTTAAGAATGCCTACAGTGGACAATGATGGTGATTAAATGTACAAATAAAAAAATATTTTTTGCATGATGGAGAAAAAATGAATGTCAACACCACAAGGTGTTAGAAATGGATGGTATATGGGGAAAAAGTACAATCAATGCAAGCTAGGTTCTATAATCAACAGTAATAGCGTAATATGTTTCCACTGAATGTACCAAAGGCATTATACCAAAAGAAATGTCAACAGGCAGGGGGCATGGGGGAAGGGTATGGATTCTTTGTGGAAGAAGAAAAGGAAACATATTCATATAGATTATGGTGGCGAAGGCATGCTTATATACTTAGGTTAGATTATATGATACGTGAATAACACTGCTTAAAAATGAACAGAGAATGAAAAAAAATAATAAACAGAGAGAAACAAGTGCTAGAGAAAATGCAGAGCAAGAGATGTACCTATTCATTATCATTAGGGAAACTGAGAGGTGCAGCCCCTTGGAGGGCAGTGTGGTAGTTCCACAAGAGGCTAGGGGTGGGGTTGTCATATGATTCTGAAACCCCTTTGCTCAGTATATACCCAGAGGAACTGAGTGTGGGGACACAAATGGACATTTGCACACTGGTGTTTACAGTGCCAGTGTTCATTGATTCACAATGGATGGAGGTGACTAAGGGTACAACAGAAGAATGAAAGGGAGAACTATGATGTATATATACAATGGAGCAGCAGCAAGAAAGAGTGAAATTGTGAAGCATGCAACTAGGTGTATGAACCTTAAGGACTATATGTTGAATAAAATGTCAGAAACAAAAAGACAAATATTATCATGCCCCAATTATATGGACTAACTATAATATAAAAACTTGGTGAACTGAAGTTGAAAGCATGGGTTATCAGGTTGGGGCCTATTGTAAAGGGTTCTAGATTACAAGCTCTTACATAGTCACATATATTCAGGAGTTGTAACTATTATTTCTAAATTCTAAGATATTAAGCTATAACCTGGTTGTTCCCAGAAATTTCGGGTACTTACATGACACCAGAGACTCAGTTAGAGCTCTGAAGCTATGTAAGTCAGCAGTACCCCATACAGGAACTGTTTAAAAAGTTGAAAAAGTGATTAGACTACATCCAGAGATATGAATGTAGGTGATGTGGATAGGACTAAGGTAAATCAAAATAAAGTGCAAAGAATATTATCATCCATATTTTAAAACGTCAATTTCTGTGTAAGACCAAAGGGAGAGATGTTTATTTGGTACACAATTTATATTTTGAGTAGTGTATTTCCTAATTTAACTGGTATAGTCAGTTTAGTGGAACCATAAATACATGGAATCTTGAATAGGGCGTGAGATCTTGTTGGTTTATCCAGGTTAGTGTGATGCCCTGATAGAAACAGAGTAATTTCGGCAGTGAATAAACAAGTATTTGCAAAGTTCCTTGGGGAACTGAGGAGAAAGAAGGAAACATTCAACCTTCCCATTTGGAGAATTTCTGATACTCTCGCAAGCAACGGGGACAGCCAAATCAATAGGCTGAGCCCTCGATATTGTGGTTTGCCCCTATGAAACTTATTTCTGCAAAGGATAGGCTAAGCCTACTTAAAATTAGGCTTAAGAGTCAACCCCAGAGAACCTCTTTTATTGCTCAGATGTGGCCTAAGCCAACTTGGCAGGTAAATTCACTGCCCTCCCCCACTACGTGGGACATGATTCCCAGGGGTGTAAATCTCCCTGGCAACGCGGGACAGAATTACCAGGATGAGCTGGGACCTGGCATCAAGGGATTGAGAAGGTCTTCTTGACCAAAAGGGGGAGCAGAGAAATGAAACAAAATAAAGTTTCAGTGGCTGAGAGATTTCAAACAGAGTTGAGAGGTTATCCTGGAGGTTATTCTTATGCATGATATAGATATCCCTTTTTAGTTTATGGTAAATATATGAGGCTAAAGAGAAGTACCTGAAATTGTTGATCTGTGTTCCAGTACCCTTGATTCTCGAAGACGATTGTATGAAGATATAACTTTTACAATGTGACTGTGCGATTGTGAAAACCTTGTGTCTGATGCTCCTTTTATCCAGGGTATGGATAGGTGAATAAAAAATATGGATAAAAAATAAATAATAGGGGAATAAGGTGTAAAATAAATTGGGTATATGGAAGTACTAGCGGTCAATGAGAGGGAGGGGTAAGAGGTATGGTGTGTATGAGTTTTTTTCTTTTAATTTTTTTTTCTGGAGTGATGCAAATGTTCTAAAAAATGATCATGGTGATGAATACAGAACTATATGATGACATTATGAGCCACTGATTGTACACCATGTATAGAATATATGTGTGTGAAGATTTGTGAATCAAATATATATATATATATATTTTACCATTTAAATTTTTTGTTTCATTTTAATTACTCCCAAATCATTTATCCAAACTAAGAAAATTTACATAAACACACATACACACATGAGCAACAAAACATGTGTTTCATCATTAGAATAATAAATATACACGAGCTCCCAATCGATGTTCAGAAAAGAGAATCTCAATGGTACCAAAACGCTCTGGGCTTTGCTGTGTTTCACGACCCTGGTAATCTTTTCTACTTTTAGTTATCTGCATTTAAAGAAACCACGTCATTTATCCACCAAACTAAGAGGCTTTTTTTTTTTTCTTAACATAGACGGGTACCAGGAAACGAACCCAAGTCTCCGGCATGGCAGGTGAGAATTCTCCCACTGAGCCACCGTCACACTACCCTCTAAGGTGCTTTTGAGAGAGAAAGAAGGGCATAATCAAACAGAACAGCAGGACATCAGGCGTGATTTGAGGGATTCATCATAGCTAAAATACATATATTTTTAATGTTAATAATTAATTGTATACTTGAAAGTAGTTAAAATGGGAAACAATATTGTCTGTGTTCTCACAACTTTTTCGCAAGTTTAAAATGGTTATCTTTGGCAAGTGGAATAATCTTTGATTTTTTTTTCCCAATTAACTATGTTTTTTTATATTTCTTAATAACAACAACCAACAAACTAATCAAAACTTCCCAGAACTCAGTACTCAACAGAGAGCCAAGAGATTCTGATTGGACTTCTCTCTTTTGAAGACCGAGATCCTTGTACCACAGTGAGAGCTTCTCCTTGCTCCCAAAATCCCAGGAGCTACATCCAGGAGGGTGAGTGGACGGGATTCTTACCGAGCAGACCTCAGAAGGGTAAGGGCCTGTGGGGCCTGGCCAGCCAGGAGACAGTCTTGGATCCGCAACATGGCTTCAGCTCGTTGCTCTTCCACTGACACCTCTGAGGCTGCATCAAAGGGAACCATGGAGTCCAAACTGAGCTCAGGATCCTAGAGATGGAAAAGTCTATGGGAACAGAGAGGAGGGAAACCCAGACTAACTGCCCAGAGCACTACCCTCAGGAAAGATAGGGTTTCTACAGCCACCTACCTGGGCACAGAATTGTAGCTGCTCAGCCAGGGCTGGCCACATAGACTCCAGTTCCTCTGGGCTATAGGAGCCATTACCAGAAGCAATGGGCTGGTCTAGGACCTTCTTCTTCTTTCTCTTCTTCTGCTTGTTCTACAGGGGAAGTAGTGTGTTAGAATGGCAGAAAAGCTAAGGAGGCCTTTTCCCCATCACTGGGAAATTAATTAATTAATTCAAAGAATGCCCACTATGTGCTACTCATAAGCAATGGGGAAGCAATAGTAAACAGCATATTGTCCTTGCCCTTGAGAAGCTTGTACTCTAGTGGGGGAGAGAGAAAACAGGCAATTCCATTACAGTGTAGACAAAATATATGATGTGGGTGAATATAAGATGCCATGGCAAAACACAGGAATAGCACCTGATTCATTCCTTGGGGTCAAAGGTTTCCTAAGAACAGTGCTATCTTAAGCAGAAATCTGCAGAATGAACAGATTTCCAATGAGGCTCAAATAAGAAATTCTACATGAAAAGGCCCTATAAAATGCATAGCACTATGTAAAGAGGATCTATAATTTTTTCTCTTAAAAAGCAGGAGAATAAGAGTCAATACCCAAACTTCCTCCACCCTATACCTCACCTACTATGGTTCGGAACCAATCTTTGATGTGGGTAGTCAAGGGGTACACAGGATGGACCGGAAGGGCCTTGAAGTTCATAGTTAAATAGATAAACAGATGCTCCCTTCAAGAAAATTCTAATCAGATACACCAAAGGTTAACATGAACTCTGGAGTCCAGCAGATCTGGATTTGAGTCATGACCTAGCCACTTACCAGTGAAACCTTGGGTGAGTTACTTAACCTCTGAATGTATACCTCCCAGGACTGTTGTGAGGATTACATGAAGACTTAGGCACAGTGTGTGACACATTGTAAACACTCCATAAATGATAGCACCTATTATTATTGATAAGACAGTAGAAACCTGAGAGTAAAAATATCTTTCAGCAAAGTCTCACTGCCCCTTTCAAGTCCAGTTCTGATAGAATTTTTAGCTGCAGCAACTAGAATTACAAGAAGGTTCTGGTACAAAACCCTTTCTTACAAAGCAAAGACCTTGCATCTCCAGGATACAAATTCCTTGAGGTTTTCATCTTGTCCCTGATGTTTCACTTATTATTTCACTTTAAACTTGTTGTACATACTTTAATAGGCTATAAGTTATCATCTTAATTTTATGGATCTGAAGACAGAAAAGGGCAGCTTCTAATAGTAGTTCTAATACAGGACTAGATTCCAGACCTCTAACTTAAGGCTCTTAACACACTGCAATGCTTCTGAAGTATAACTAGGAAACATTACAGCATAATTACTAAACTTCAAAATCACGAATCCCCAGGGTTTATGTACACGTGGTAGATGTTCAAGAAATGTCTGCTGAATGAAATAAGATATTTATGGTAGATCAGGGGTTAAATTTAAGCTACTGTTCACCCAAATATGGGAGTTCTTAGTCTGAAAATAAGGCAGGAATAGCAAAACACAACAAGAAGTAAATAAAAAAAATTCTGTCCTGTTAGAGATAAAAGATCTTACAAAGATCCTTTTTTTGAGGTATAAGCAGGGGGAAACTAATTCAATAAATTAAGCTTCTAATTTGCATATTGTAAAACTACATTTATTGAATATTCTTCAACATAAACCTTCTGAATGCATTTGAACTAGCTCAGAATAAGAAAGACCTATACAGTGAGTGGCTAAAGCTTCTATAGCTCTGTAAGAGCAGGTAGTCTTCTAGCAGATACGTTTTTGCTTCTACATATTTGTACCTGTTGCAGTAGTAAAAGATTCATAAATGGAACTTGATTCAGCCATTTCCTTCCCATTCTCAGATTAACTTTTTTTTTTTGTATGCTGTATGGTGGGGGTCACATTTCATTCTTTTCCCATGTCACAATCCCATTACTGAACACCATTTGTTGATTTTTGGCAGGGGGGATAGGGGGTAGTGAATGGGCTGGGACTTGAACCCAGGTCTCCCGCACGGCAGGTGAGAATTTTACCAGTGAACTACCCTTGCACTCCTCCCTCTGATTAACTTTCTATCTGGTAATTACTGGTTTGAATCGCTTTTACTTTTTTCAAAATAAGTTCATCCTTCCTCTAGTGGCCTTAACGTCTGAACAATCTCAGCTTCTGTGTTCCCATCACCTGCACTCATTCTATGCTTGCTCTAACTTTAGGAAATCTCCAGCTTTACTCACCTTTACCACAAAGAGCAAGTCTCCATTTATAGTATACGCACATATTATAGGAATTAGCAGAATTCTGCCTGAATATAATGGAATAACTTATCAAGAGGTTGAAAATCACATCATTACTAATTTTTTTGTTTTGTCTCTTCCCTGCTCTGAAGCAAAAGCTAAAATACTTGTGCCAGTTTGAAGCTATTATATACCCCAGAAAAGCCATGTCCTTTTTCTTGATCCAATTTTGTGGGGTGAGACCCTTGATTAGATTGTTTCCATAGAGACTGATCCTCTCAATTGTGGGTGTGTACTTTGATTACATAGGAATGTGATCCCACTTATTCAAAGTGGGTCTAGATTAGTTTACTAGAGTCCTTAAGAAGAGGAAACATTTTGGAGAAATCTCAGATGCAGATGCTTGGAGAACAGTTGCTTTAGTGCCAACATGAGACCCAGACATTTGGAGCTGCAGAAAGAAAATGCCACTAGGGAAGCTGTTTGAAACCAGAAGCCAAAGACCCAGCAGATGCCAACCTTGTGCCTTCCCAACTGATAGAGGTGTTCTGGACACATCAGCCTTTCTTCAGTCAAGGTATCTTTCTCTGGATGCTCTAGTTTGGACATTTTTATGGCCTTAGAACTGTAAACTTGTAATTTATTAAATTCCCCTTTTGAAAGCCAAAAAAAAAAAAAAAGTAAGCTAATAGAGTAAACTATAGAAGACTCACATCTACAACATCAACGAAATTCTTGCCCTCTTAGTTCAGAGTATTTCTAACAGTTAAGCTTAAGCTGCAGAAAAATGTAAGGAGAGAGAGGTCCTGTCCTTCACCATGCCCTCACAGCCCTTTCCACATTCTGGGGTTGCCCAGTACCTGAACTACCAGGTTCCTGCGGCTCCGACAGAATCGCTCCAACATCTTGAGAAAGAGGTGGGTGGTTTCCACCAGGTCACGAAGGAAAGAACGGGGCTGCCATCTCTCATCGAACTTTCGAAAGAGTGCCAAGAACAGTTCTCGGTACTCCATCACATAGAAAATGTTATCTAGGAATGGAAGGAGAAAGGAATGGAAGGACTAATCTGCAAAACTTGGGAGAAGAGATGAAATTGGGCCTGGGAAGAGTGAGAATCTGATCAAGAAACAGAGAAGGATGGGATCAGGGACTAGGTCAGGGCCTCACTCTTGATGATGCGGCTGCTCTCCCTCACAGCCTCATCTGGGGATGTGTCCATCTCATTCACCGTAGCCAGGAGCTCCTGATAGGCCTTCAGAGCCAGATGCATCCTGTGAGGTGAAGTAAAGAGATGAAATGGAGGATGTCATGGTCAGCTTCATGTGTCAACTTGGCCAAGTGGTGGTACCTGTTTGTCTAGTTGAGCAAGTGCTGGCCTCTCTGTTGCAATGAGGACATTTCATAGAATTAGATCATGATCACGTCAGCTGCATCCACAGCTGATTCCATTTGTAATCAGCCAAGGGGAGTGTCTTCTACAATGAGTGATGCTCAATCTAATCACTGGAAGCCTTTTAAGGAGGATTCAGAAGAGAAAGGCTCTCTTCCTGCTTTGGCCGGCGAGCCTCTCCTGTGGAATTCATCCAGACCCTCCATCAGAATCGTTGGCTTCACAGCCTGCCCTGTGGATTTTGGACTCTGTGTTCCCGTGGTCACGTGAGACACTTTTATAAATTTTTTATTTGCGAGTGTTCCCTGTTGATTCTGTTTCTCTAGAGAACCCTAATACAGAGGATAATTCAGGGTACTAACTGGCTTACAGAAACACTCTCCTCCTCTCCCTAAATGCTTCCAAAACCTGACCACCTCAACTCTGAAACAGGACAAAAAGGATCATTCAGAACTCAGGCACTCAGATTCCCAGCTTGGCCAAGATCCCTACTCTGATCCCAACCCCATTCCCCTCACCGGCGTGCCCAAGAGGCAGCTTCTTTGCGATCAGTCAGCATCATCTCATAATAGTTGGTGAGGTTCTGCTCAATGAAGTGGAAGGTGCGGACACTGAGGGTCTCAGAAACCAGGCCTGGCCGGAAGGAGGCAGCTCGGTTGAAGGCCATGAAGAAAGCCAAGGCCCACATGTAGTAAGTTTCATCATGCTGCTGAGCCTTTTCTCGAAGCAGGTGATCCTAATGTCCAGAGAAAAAAGGGCCTCAGGGCCTCCAACTTCCTCCTGTCTTATGATGATTGGGGTGGGGGATGGACAACAACGACGGGACCCTGAAACCACTGTTAATAATATTCTGGAGCTACAATTCTGAACTCTCTTGGAGTCTCTACGTCTCTCCTGTCTTCTGGAACAATATCTCTAGACTCTTTTTTGTCATGCCAATAACCCACTCCCTCTTGACCTTTTCACCATCTCTAGGGGCACCCTAAATCCTTCCAACCTACCAGTCCATACCCAGGGTCAGCTGCTCAAGGGATCAACTCACCTGGCCCTTCTTACCCACCAATGGCCCACCTCTCTATTCTATCCCGGAATAGCTCCATATCCTTCTTTAGGCTCTCACCTTTACAGAGCCCATGAGACGGTTATAACAGTTCTCCAGGAACTCAGAGCAGAAATCTCTGAGAAAAAGTCTCACGTTGAGGGCAGAGCGGCGCTGAGTGGACAGCTCCCGGGCAGACTGGTGACGTTTAGGTACCCTTCGTGGCTGCTTTCCCAAATCTGAACTGTAGTTCCGGAGCTGAGGGTGAATTGGGGGATTAGAATTACTCCTAACCATCATCCTCCCCATGCAGCTTTTTTGACATCTCTGGTGCTTTGATTTTCTCAGAAGAAACTCTTAGACGAGTCTTTTCCTCTAGTACTAAGTAGGCAAAGACAACATGTTAATGTCAGAGCCTCTATTTCTCCTACTGTCCCCAACTTTCTAAGCCCAAGTACAGAAAAGCTTTAATCCTTGAGAAAGTCACCTTTCTTAGGCCCTCAACTCTGTAAGGTTCCCCTTCCAGATGTGAGCATACTTACATTGTGAAGACCTTTGTGAAAGATAAGGTCTCTCTCTCCAATGGATTTCAGCCCCTGGACAATATAAGAGCCCCCAAATCGAGAATGCCTGAAGGACAAAAAAAGTTCAAGGTGATTCCTCAAGTCTCTGAAAGCTTTATCACCATTTTCATTCATCAGTGTAGCAGAGGATATTCTAACTGTAAAATGTCATCCAGTCACCACTGTCTTAGAGAATTTGGCCAAAGTCCTCGGCATTCCATGGGGATTAGAATGGGCAGGCACAGGAGCATGGGGAGAATAGCTCTCTGCCTCTCACCTGTTGCCTCGCTGAAGGGCTCGAGTCTTCTTTTCTGCCAACTCTCGCTGGCGCAAGATCTCCAGTTCTGCCACATCTGTGCTCCGTTCCTGAGCTAAGCGCCCTTGCCCTACTCCTGCCAGCTGCTCAGGGTTCTAGATTTAGAAGGAGGGAAAAGTCAGAAGAAGTCCTTATCCTCAGTTCAGTCTTAACAGGACAGAAAGAGTGAACAAAACAGGACCATTGATGAGACCCTCTACTCAGGGCATGGCTACTCTACTTGTCATCTGACTTTGCCCAAAGAATTCAACTGTTTTTACAACAGCAATTCTGGCGGCATAGAAGAAAGACCTGGGTGAGGGTACTGGAGCAATAGGCAGGGTCTCACCTGGTCACGGAACATAAGAGAGATAATCTCTAGCACATGTAGGCTCCACTGTTGCTCAGCAGGTGAGCTGGCCAGAAAGAGCAGCAGGTCATCCAGGCCGGTGAGGTGAATTGCCCAGAGAAGCTGGTCATGGACACTGGCATCATCATCAATCCTCTGGGCAGGGAACAATGAGGGGAAAAAGAGAAGCCATTCAGTTCTATGACCCTGCCTTGAGGTTCTCCACCTCAATCCTTGACCAAGATTCTTCCCCCAGCCTTGTCAAAGGACAGAAAAGTCTAAAAAGGACAGCAAAACTCAACTACACATAGAGCTCAGACTACCCAAGACCCTTACCTTCTCCTGATCAGGGTCGGCTGGGACATGGAGAATATTTCTAACCAGGAGCAGGATTCGCTCAATCAGCAAACTGTCTTCTTCTTGTCGTTCTTCCCAGCCCTGGTTAGAAGGAGAATTAGAGGAAGAAATTTCCCATGAAAGGAAGGTGGCATCTACCCTAGCTGGAGGACTCAGATACAGAGGAGAATCATGATTAAGACAAAAGGAAACAAAGAGTTCAAGCAGTCCTGAGATAGCCAGAGGCTATGGATTGGACTACCACCAGCTGAGAACCCATCTCTAAACTCAGCGTCTCCTGACAATGTCCAGGTTAGGACTCTGCCCAGAGGAGGTGCAAGGTACTTGCTTCATGGTACCTTTGAGGGTAGATGTCTACTCACCAGCTGCAGCAGCTCGTACAAAGTCTCACTGAAGACTCCAAAAGCCTTCTCACTGGCAAAGGCCTAGGAAATAGAGGATTGGACTTTAATGGCACCCACCCACTCTTTCCCCATTACCTTTGAACTTTGCCCCAGGGACTCTAAAGCAAAGTCTCACCTCTTTGTACGCCTGCAGATAAGTTAGCACCTGTAGAAAGTGGTGCCGGAAGCTGGGCTCCGTGGGCACTCTGCCAAAACAGAGCAAGGCTGGTTGTGTCAAGTTCACCATCAGCCTGGGGACACAATGAAGGAAGGAGAAGTAAAAATTTAAGGCACAGACACTAATAGCTGGCACATGGTTAAAGTTAAAGGCTGGGAAATCAACCTGATAACAGCATCAAAGAGTGGCTTGTCCTGGTGGTGCTGGGTAAGGATGGGTAGAAGGTCACTCTGTAGGATTTGGGCTGCCCCCAACTGCTGTCGCACATCTCGCGTCTCATCCTCATGCCTCAAGTAGCGGATCAAATCCTTCACACTCTCTTCAGGGACAGAATAAACATGTGTGAAATGCTGGAAGACACTCCACCTAGGCCCATGTGCTTTTTCATACCCATGGCTTGAGAAAGTCAACAGACCTCCTTAATTCCAGCAATTTCTTTTAACTGTTTCCTCAAAAAGGTACTCACCTAAACAATCTGGTTCCTTGTGGTAAGTGTCTCCCTCCAAGTACCCAAGAGCACTACATGTGGCTAGAAGTTCACAATTCATCATGTCTTAAGTCCATACATCAGCAGACCAACAGGAAAGTAAGGTAAGTAGAGACAGGGGAGACAAAAATTAGGAGGCCTGCAGAGACAGGGAAAGATAACAAATGTTGGGCCCTCTCATGAAAGGGAGAGAGGAACAGGGTAGGACCTAAAATTCAAGGTATTCTGAACAAGAACTTCAAATGCTTCACTTTGATCAGAACCAAAAGGGCTGCTCCCAGTCCCAAAAAGGCTCCAAGCCTAAGAATTAAGCATCTGTCACACACTCTAACCTAGGTCTGATAAACTGTAGAAACAGTCTGTTTCAGAGCCAGGATAACCTATTAGGAAGAAAGGTTGATTAGAGAAGGGCATTAATTCTGAGACTTTTCCCCTTAGGGAGAGGTAGGGGGGAATGAGCTTACTTCATTAAAATTGCCAGACACAGCATCTCTCTTCCACACATACTGCCACAGTTCTTATATACTAGAGAAATTAAGAAAACCCAGTCTTGACCATACAGTGATTCCACTTAGGGCTTGATATATCTAAGGAGCCCTTAGGCTTCTGGGGCATTGAGGAAATATAGAGAAGGTTTCTTCACCATTTTCCCCAAAATTAATCTCAAATGTGGGTAATCTTAATAGAAACCAACAACTAACAAGCTAATCAGGTAGGCACAGATGGAGAATCCTGGACGTTTCAGAACCTGGCACACAGACACATATAAACACATTACACTCACTAACTTGCACATGTGGAAGATCAGAAATATTCATCAGTTCTGTCCTCCTGGCACCTCCAGCCATACTGTTCTCTCCGTCCCTGGTAGCATCCTCTAAAAAGTCCCCTTCTAGTAGCCCTGAAACCTACCTCTAGCCCGACTCCACCCATTCCCCCACAGGAAGTGCACAGAGTACAAGAGCTAACGTTTAATGTCCAATGTTATCTCCCTGCATTTATGTAATTGGTTTACCTCTCCAGGCTTTATGCGATCTCTCCATCCCTACCCAGTGCTAACCTACTTTCTGACTCTGCTCAGCCCAATAGTATAGCAAGCCAGCAAAACACTCACTGAATGACTAGGAGGACAGAAAGGGAGGAGACTCCCTTTGCCTAACTCTTTCCCATGGAACCTACAGACCCTGAAACATTGGCTCCTGTGAGTTATGTGAAATCCCTGACATTCCTCAAAGATGCATCTAGCTTTCTCAGACACACTACTGTGAGCACATGTGCATACGTGTAAATGTATGCACACACACACAACCACACACAGAGATTGAAAAGGCTTCCCTGTCTGCTCTTTCCTCTAAGTGGCAGGCAGGGAAGCTAACAAAAATAGATAATAGACTGTCTGAAAGATGCTGAGTCAGTACATCCTTTTCAAAACAAGATATAACATCACACTCTGGCAATAAAAGGGAAGAAGTGATAAGGTCTTTTTTTTTTTTATTATTCACATAACAACATACAAACACAAACATTTTACCATATGATCATTCCATTCTTGATATATAATCAATAACTCACAATATCAAGTGATAAGGTCTTTGAACAGCAGAGATAAAGCTGTGCACAAGAAGGCCCCAGATAGGTAACCTAACAGTCTTCCCAGCTGCCTTTCCCCTCCATTTTGACTTCCATTGTAAATCAAGTCTAAGTAAGGATTCAGGATATAAAAATAGCCCAATAGGCATTGTAAAATGGTGCAGCCATTCTAGAAATCAAGTTTGGTAGTCCCTCAGAAAATTGAAAATAGAATCGTATGATTCAGGCAATCCCACTTCTTGGTATATACCCCAAAGAACTGAAAGCAGGTACTTGAAAATATATTTGTAAATCAATGTTTAAAGCAGAATTATGCACAATAGTCAAAAGGTAGAAGCAACCCTGGAGTCCAGCAGCAGAGAATTGATAAATAAAATGTGGTATATATACATAATGGAGTATTAATCAGCCATAAAAAGAAATGAATTCTGATGCATGCTGCAACATGGATGAAACTTGAAAACATCATGTTGAATCAAAGAAGCGGGACACAAAAAGGCAAATACCATATTGTATGCTCTTGCTTAAATGAAACACCTAGATAGACGCAAATTTCATAGTGACAGATTACAGGGGCTGGGGAAGGGAAGGAAAGGGAAAGGGGGAGCTATTGCCTAATGGGTACAGAGTTTCTGTTTGAGGTGATGAAAAAGTTGGGATGATGGATATTGGTGATAGTAGCACAATATTGTAAATGCAATTACTACTACTGAATCATACACTTGAAAGTGGTTAAAATGGGAAGTTTTGACTTCTATATGTTATTATAATAAAAAGTTAAAAAAAAAAAAATCCCCAGCAGAGCATTCACACCTCTGCTCCTAAAACATCATTTTACCTGACAGGCAAAATAACAGAGGGGGTATCAGCCATTGTTCCCGGTTACCAAAATGGGGCAGAACAATGGGTGGGAGGTAGGAGAAGGAAATAGAGAAAGAGTAGTCTCAACAGATGTAGAATGGAAAAGGTTATGAAAGGGATACGGGACTATGGGTTCTAATCCTCTTCAGTTTTGATAAAACCAGGCTGCAGAGCAAGACAAAACAGAGAAATAAATGGGTCAGATGACCTATTGTAAAGCTCCAGGTCAAGGGAGATGAGGCAAGCCAGCCAGCTGGGGCCCATTCATTGGAACCTGAATAAAAGAGCTCTCTCAAGAGGAGTTTCAGCCCTTCCTCTCTCAAGTGTATTAAAAAGTCAGCCAGGTGCTAGCGAGGTTGTAGAAAAACTGGACTTTCATTCATCACTAGTAGGAATGCAAAATGCTACAGCCACTTTGGAAGACAGTATGGATGTTTCTTACAAAGCTAAACATAGGCTTAGCATATGATGCAGAAATTGAATTCCTAGGTATTTATCCAAAGAAAGTGAAAACTGACACCCACTCACGGTGTCAAACCTGCATGCCAATACTTATAGCAGCTTTATTCATAATTGCTAAAAATTGGAAGCAACCAAGATGCTCTTGAATAGGTAAGTGAATAAACAAACTGCAATACTTCTACATAATGGAATATTATCCAACAATCAAAAGAAATGAACGAACAAGATTCGAATAGGCATGGAGGAATCCTAACTATATATTGCTAAGTGAAAGAAGTCACAGTCTGAAAAAGCTACATATTATCTGATTCCATTTATTTGACATTCTGGAAAAAGGCAAAATTACAAAGATAGTAAAAAGATCAGTGGTTGTCAGGAGGAAAGGCGGGAGGGTGAATAGGTAGAGTGCCATTTATTTTAAAGGGAAGTTAAACTATTTTGTGCAATATTGTAATGGTGGATACATGACATTACACATTTGTTAAAATTCATACAAAGAATGCATCCTAACATAAACTATGGTCTTTAATTAATAATAATAATGTGCCAATATTGTTATATCAACTATAACAAATATACCACTCTAATGGGAACTCTCTGTACTTTTTGCATATTTTTTTTTCTGCAAACCTAAAACTATTCTTAGTTTCCAGGTTGCTATGACAAATACCATACAATAGGTTGGCTTAAACAACAAGAATTTACTGGCTCATGGTTTCAGAGGCCAGAAGGCTTACTTCCTCCTGGGGTCCGTAGTGTTCTTGCTGGCTGCAATCTTTAGGCTCCTTGGCGTTCCCTTCACATGGCAATGTCCTCTCCTTTCTCTTTCAGGTTCCCACTGATTTCTGGCTTCTCTTTGTGGCCTTCTCTTGTTAAGGACTCCAGTAATAGGATTAAGACCTATGCTGATTTAGTTGGGTCATACCTTAATGAACAATGATAGGATTCAAAGATCCTATTTGCAGATATCCCTTTTCAATTTATGGTACATATGAGAGGCTAAAGGGAAGTACCTGAAACTGTAGAGCTGTGTTCCAGTAGCCTTGTTTCTTGAAAATGATTGTTTGAAGATATAACGTTTACAATGTCACTGTGTGACTGTGAAAACTTTGTGTCTGATGTTCCCTTTATCTAGGATATGGACAGATGAATAAAGAATATGGATTAAAAAAATAAACAAATAATAGTGGGAAAAGGTTAAAATATATTATTGGGTAGATGGTAACTAGTGGTCAATGAGAGGGAGGGTAAGGGGTATGATATGTATGAGTTTTTTCTTTCTTTTTCTGGAGTGATGCAAATGTTCTAAAAAATGATCATGGTGATGAATATACAACTATGTGATGATATTGTGAGACACTGATTGTACACCATGTACAGAATGTTCGTATGTTAGGAATGCTTGTGTTTGTATGCTATTTAGCAACAAAAATAGTTGAAAAAAGATCCTATTTGTAATGGATTCTTACTCACAGGAATGGAATTAAAATTAAAAACATGTTTTTTTCCTGGAGTACATAATTTAATCTACCACATGCTCTAAAACATAAAGTCTATTTAGGAAAAAAAAAAATCAGCCAGGGACAGAAAACTTGCAGTTCATCCTCTTATTTAGTTAAGTAATCACTATTCACCGGGTCTCTCTGGTCTTATCTCCTTCTCCCTGACCCATGCTTATAGTCCCTAACTGAATTATCCCCACATCACAATACCCAACCAACCCACTATTTCCTCCTCTGGTTGTCTCCCACTCCCACAAGAAAATAAACATACATGTCATAAGACACTGAGCCCTCTCATGGCCTCTAAACCTTTGCTCAGTCTATTCCCTCCATTTGGAAGCCCACTCTCCCTTATCTCCAAAAGTTCTAAACCTAGGAGACCTTCAAGATCCAGTTCGAATGGCACTCACTCCTCAATGAAGCCTTCCCTGATATCCCACAGCAGGATGGGATCTGAGGACACATATCAGTGTGCATGTACTTCCTTGTCCAGGACTTAACTACTTTCTTACATTACCAGAACAGATCTTTATCTCCCCTATTGGCTGTTGTCTTATACATTTCTAAATTCACTTACTTCGGGAACTTTCATATGGAAGACATCATTCAGTAAAAAACTGTTGATTGCAACTTGGTATAAAAGATAGATCAATACAGTAGTAAGAAGATGGGGTCAGTGCTTTGGCTTTATCGGTTCCCTGCCTATTCTTAAACAGTCAGTCTCAGCTTTCTCATCTGAAAAATAAGGGAAAGGATGCTGTGGCAGACTTGGAGATGCCCACCTGCTTGGATCTCACTTCAAGAAGGAACTTGCTGTTCAGTTGCAAAGAATCCATTCACCTCAGTTTTTTAACTGAGGGCCTGTACTTCCTGGGCAGTACCCAGGCTAATTCCTGGAATAGAGTTGGGCATAAAAAGAACATGCAATAAATACTTGCTGAATTAATTAATTTTGGATTAACAGATTATCTTGGGTCATACCCTTTGACTCAATGATCCTATTTTAGAGAATATAAGCCAAGAAAATAATAAGAACAAAAAAGAAAGAAAAGAAACATCTACACAAAACCAATAATACCTTTATCTAGTGAACGCTATGTAGGGCCTTCATAGCATTATTATATTTTGAACCTCATGATAGTCCTAAGTGATACGTATAACCATCTCCACTTTTAAAGATGAAGAAACAGAGGCTCAGAGAGGATAAACACCCTAATAAGATTTTTAAACTTGAGTTGCCTATAAGAGTAGAGCCCAAATATACAAAACCTGGGAATAACTAAGCAAACCTTGTAATATTAATATACTATATCACATAAAAAAATAATTATGAAGTTGTGAAAGTCAAAAGCCTATATATTTTATAAAAGGGCCCATAAAGTAGTATGCTCATAATAACAACTACATAAAAACCAGGTATAAAAAGAAAATGATCGAGACTTCCGGGAAGATGGCCAACTAGAGTAGCTCCAGATTAGCCCTGCTCCACAGAAAAGTTAGAGAAGGGACAGGAGGGCAACTGAGGTGGCAATTCGGGAGTGTGGCTGACCTGGGAGAGCCTTCTGCACCACAGGCAGCAGCCGTGGTTGCAGAGGCCAAGGAACTGAGAGGCAGAAAGCTAGAGCCTGATGGCAGGAGTGCCCAGACGGGAACACGGGACTAGGAAGTAAGCCAGGCCACGTTCCTTGGGCCCTACCCTCACCAGCGCAGCCCTGTGACTGGTGACTCACCCCATACCCCACGCACCTGAACCCCGTCATCTGCTCCCATTCCCCATGCTCCAGGTGCCCCCACCCCACCAGCCCCCAGTGCATGTACCTGCCCCACTCCCCACCCCAAGTGCAGCCCAAACCACCTCTCCTGCACACCTCCCGAGCACTACCTCCCTCACCCTGTTCCCTGCAGGCTGTTGCCAGCGCATAAGGTTGCGGGCACTAACCTCCATACCTAGGCTACCCCCGTCCCCCTCCCCCTGAGCATAGTGTCACACAGCCTCACCCCACCATCCCTGAACTCAGCACATCTGTTTAGACACTCTCAGGCCCACGCCTGCATACAGGCCCCCAATCACGTCATTCAGCTCTGGGAACCGCACTTTACAGCAGGCCTAGAACCGCACATGCGCACAGCCCTCAGCCTCACTTCCCAATTTGAGAAAGTACAGACCTGCGCAGCCAGGTCACATCTACCCCCAATCCATGAAGGCATAATGCTGACCTGCTGCCACAGCTCTACACATGCACACAAAGGGCCCCGTGCCTTAGACCAGCGAACACCAGGGTTACGTCCCTCAGACTGTTGCACCCACTCAGCTACATCCTCCCTGGCTGCTGGGCATCCAAGATCACAACCATCACCGTAACATCCCCAACCTGCACCCATATCTTCCCTGAAATAAATCACCTTACTGAGTGCTCCACCCTGTGCCCTTCTCCTTGCTGTACAACCATCCTGCAAACACAAGGCTTTAGACTACTAAAAGAAATCAACTCCCAAAGTAAATCAATCAAGATATTTACATAAGACAAAGACAGCAGAAGATTACTAAGCATATTACAACACAGAAAGCTATAGCCCTGCCTAATGACCAAATTAAAACACCAGTGGAGACACAGATGTTGCAATAACTAATCAAAGATGTTCATACAACTCTATTTAATAAAATAAGTGGGCTAGGAAGTGACATAAAGGAGATCAAGAAGACAGTAGAAGAGCAGAAAGAGGAATCTGAAAGAATAAATAGAAAAACAGTGGAAATCACAGAGATTAAAGACTCTGTTGACCAAATAAAAAACAGACTAGAGGCACACAACACCAGATTTGAAGAGACAGAAGAAAGAATAAGTGATATAGAGGACAGGATAATTGACTTCGGAAACTCAAAACAGCAAATGGCAAAAAAGATGGAAAAAATTGAATGGGAACTCAGAGAAATGATACACAAAACACAGCATACATTTTTTTTTTTTTTAACATGGGCTGGCACTGGGAATCGAACCCAGGTCCTCTGGCATGGCAGGCAAGCATTCTTGCTTGCTGAGCCACCATGGCCTGCCCAAAACACAGCATACAAATATAAGAATCGTTGCTGTCCCAGAAGGAGAAGAGAAGAGTAAAGGGCTAGGAAGAGTAGTTGAGGATATAAGGGGGAAAACTTCTCAACCCTCATAAAGGACATACATATACAAGTCAAAGAAGCTCAAAGAACTCCAAACAGAAAAAATCCAAATAGGCCTTCCCCAAGGCACATACTAATCAGTCTATCAAATGTTGAAGAGAAGCAGAAAATCCTGAAACCAGCAAGAGAAAACCAATCTACTACATACAAGGGAAATCAAGTAAGACTGACCTCAGACTACTCAACTAGCACCCTGGAAGCGAGAAGGTAGTGGTTTGATATATTCAAGATCCTGAAAGAGAAAGACTTCCAGCTAAGAATTATGTACCTAGCCAAACTGTCCTTCAAAATTGAGGGAGAGATTAAAGTTTTCACAGACAGAGAAATCCTGAAAGAATTTGTCAACAAGAGACCAGCTCTACAAGAAATCCTAAAAGGAGTTCTGCTGGCTGAAAAAAAAAGACAAGAGAGGGAGGTCTGGAGGAGGGCACAGAATTGAAGAGTACCACTAAGAGTAATTTAAATAATACAAAGAGAAATAGGGAAAAGATATATAGATCTGACAAATAAAATAAAAAAGAGAGTGGAATCAAGTTATTACCTTTTCAGTAATAACTTCGAATGTTAACGGACTAAATTTACCAATTAAAAGAGTGGATTAAGAAACATAACCTAGCTATATGCTGTTTGCAAGAGAATCATCTTAGACACAAAGATACAAACAGATTGAAACTGAAGGATGGAAAAAGATTTTCCACGCAAGTTGTAACCAAAACAAAGCTGGAGTAGCTATTCTAATATTGGAAAAATAGACTTTAAATGTAAAGACATCATAAGAGATAAAGAAGGCTGCTACAAAAAGGAACAATATCGTGAGGCATGCAACCATGTGAATGAACATGTGGGATATTAATTGGTGAGACAAAATAAGCCAGAAACAAAAAAACAATAATGGTAAGGTCACCTTTAGAAAATGCTTACAAGAAAACAGGGGCCTATATTGTAAGCTTTTAGAGCAGACTCATTATGTCCGGAGCGGTGATTATTATTTCTGGATTCTGAGAGGCTGTTTTATATATATAACCTGATATTTAGAGATAAGAATGAAGCCGAACAGGTTGGGGTTAAAGTAATTCAGAACATAGGAGTAAGGAAGACAGTGTCTATATTTTAGAGCCACACATACTCTTTGAGACCAATGGAAGAAAGGTTTATTTGATCTGGAATTGAAATTTTCTGTAGTGCATAATCTAATTCATCCTATCTGTACAGCTCATTTGAACAAATGAAACACAGGAAGCACAGAATAAGAAAGAGGTCCTTTAATCCTATAAAGATTATTATAAGGCCTGGAAACATCCTAGAGTATACTAAGCAGATAATAAAAGTATTGCCAAAATCCCCAGAGAGAGGGGAGAAAGACTATGGAACTATTAAACCTTACTATCAGGGAATCCCCTGATACTGTGTCATACTTTAGGGATAGCCAAACCATGAGGCTTTCTCTTGTGAAGCTTATGTAGGTAGCAGAGAAGCTTAGACTACCTATAGGCATGCCTAAGAGTTACTTCTGGAGGACCTCTGTTGTTGCTCAGATGTGGTTTCAGTCTCTCTAAGACCAACTCTGCAAGTGAAATCATTGCCCTCCCCACTAGGTGGGACGTGACATCCAGGGGTGAAAGTCTCCCTGGTGACATTGGAGAGGACTCCCAGGGATGAATCCAGATCTGTCACCATGGGATCAACAATTCCATCCTGACCAAAAGGGGAAAAAAGAAGTGTAATTAATAAAGTATCAGTGGCAGAGAGAGTTCAAATAGAGTTGAGAGCCTACTCTGGAGGTTGCTCTTAACTTCAGGTAGACCTTGCTACCTATCATAACCTGCCAACCCCCAACCAGGACCATTCCAGCCAATCCTAAAGAACACCTAGGGCAATATATAAGATTCCACAAGGGTTCCATGCACTAGAGTAATTTTTTAGAAACCTACAATCTCCAGATGGGTCCCTGGTCCAGATAAGTCCTGAAACCTAGCCCAGCCTCTCCAGAACATCAGATAGTTATATCTTCCTACCCTATATCAGTGACAGACCCTTCCGATATCAAAAATTTAGAATTGCCATAGCCTCAACAACCCCAAAGAGAGGTATGGAAAGATCAAAAGTAATGGTGGAATTATACATAGAAGATAGGACTTAACAAATGAATATGAATGCTGAATCATAAAATTGATATTTCTTTTAGTCTCTAGTATTTTGGAGCAGCTAGAAGTAAAAAACTAAAATTGTGAAGTTGCAACCCATGTCAAAGTCTGAAATATGTTCTACAACTAATTGTGGTGCTGTGCTTGGAAATTTATAGCTTTTTTGTATATATGTTATTGTTCACAAAAAAAGAAGGAAAAATATTTAAGCCCTCTAGCCTCCTATATTCTGGAGCAGCCAGAAGGAAAAATATGAAAGAATCGTATGGTAGCTCACGACAAACTCTAGGATCTATCCTGTAATCACTTTTTGAAGAGTGCTTTGAAAACTATTGCTTTTTTCATTTCTTTGCTCTGTATATATGTTATGCTATATAATAAAAAAAAAGTTTTTTTAAAAAAAGTTAGAATGGGCATAGCCCAAATACCCCTACAGAGTGTGAGAAAGATCAGAGGTAATGGTGGAGTTATACAGAGAAAGTTGGGTTTAACAAATGAGTGCTAAATCGTTTTACTGATATTTCTTTTAGCCTCCAGTACCT
>PVIY010042125.1:0-21179 GCA_004026745.1 Myrmecophaga tridactyla
CGTGGTGACAGAGGGAGGCTTGGTGTCCTTGGCTTGTGGCACAGCTCAGTTTCTACCTTTCCTCCACCTGTCCCCTCTTTCTTACAGGGACCCTACCTACCACCTTGGGGGAAGGGCCTACCCGACTCCGTGGGACTCACCTTAACTTGCCTAATTCCACCGGTTTCCAGATAAGGTTGCATCCACAGGGGCTGGGGGGTTGGACTTCACAAAGCTTTTTGGGGGATGTGGTTAGCTTTCTTTGCTGACCCAGGCATCTCTTCCCTGTTTCTGCCCCCTCAATACAGGTGTCATTCTGGGGACAGTTCCCGGCTGTCCTGCTTCTCATCCTCAGGCCCCTGTGTCTGCTGGCGTCCCTCTAGGCAGACTTCAGGGCTCCCTTTGGTGCTGAGTCCGCGGGAACCCACCTGTCCCAGGGAGGGCCCACCCTGGAGCAGCCTGCTCTGCAGCATGACTCACATCAGATTCTGGCCTGCTGGAAAACCCACCTTCTCAGGCTCCTGTCCTCTCCCCACACCCTCACCCAGGGCTATATTAAACCTTTCTCAGCTGACAGGCTGCCTTTCTGGGGAGTTACTAAGCTGAGGTGGGATGGTGTGGAGAGATGAATAAGATGACCAACTCAGATGAGAGGAAAGCAGCACACTCCACCCTGCACCGCGATTAGCAAATTCTTAGAGCATTGCAAAACCTCTTTCCTTTTAAGCTTAGCGGACTCTCTTGAGAATCCAGGGGTTCTCTCACCAGGAAAATAGACAGGTATGCATACATGCAAAACTGTGAATTCAGTTTCAGAGGGCCTGCAAAATCAGAAAAAGTTCTAGGCTAAGAACCCCTGATGTGGAGGCAACTTGACCAGAGCCTGTTTCACCCCAAGAGCTGAAAATAGTTGTTTCTAGGAGCAATTACGAATAAGAAACACTGTTGAAGCCTCATGTGTGCCAGGCCCGGTGCTCAGCATTGCACATCACATGTGCCAGCCCTCCCAGAATTCGACATGGCACGTGCCAATATCGTTCCCTTGGATAAATCCAAAACAGATCCTGTGGGTTCCAGATCAACTGTCCAAAGTGACGGCATCTGCCTGGCACCGCAGTTCATGTACTGGCCATTGTGCCTGTGCATTTCCTTTGGGTCTGGGGTCCCTTGCTGTCACCCATCCCCTTAGCAAAGTCACCCTTTACTGTCATGCTGAAGCAGAATTGTGTCTTCTGGGCCTTTCCTCCCCCTCTCAGGATGCTGGCCGACACGGTCTGTGGTTGGAAGATGGTTTGAAGCGCTGCCCTTCACTGGCCACCGTTGGACTCGCTTCCCTGGCAGATGCCACCAAGATGTGTGTGGGTTTGGCCAGCCCCACAGGCAAAAGGAGCAGACTGGGACACTTGTTACAAAGTAGCAAGCACATTCTGGAAAACAATATATGTTGAACTTTGACCCTACTAGGACATTTGTTGACTTTCTGTGTGTTCCGTTTAAACCGAGGCACTTCTGGGAATCCCACTGTTAGAGATGCAGTTATTTTTTGTTATTGTCCTGTGGCTTTGCTGGGTTTATAGCCAACGTGGCCTCTTTCCCTCATTGTGAAGTTTTGGGGATGCTCTCTGTGTCTTGAATTGCAAACTGTCCGTGGGAAGGCGGGGGGCGAACAGCACATGGCAGCCAGGTTCCCGCCTGGGTGTAGCTTTTAATTGCTGACCTTGCTGACATCTGTGAGTCATCCTGAAACATGGCAATGGCTGCTCTGGGTCAGCTGCGGTTTGCCCGCTAATTTACTATTGGTAGTACTCTTCTTTTCTAATTATTTTGGAGGACAGGGTTTTCTTTTGTATAATGATGTCTCTCCTCTTTTTCTGGGCTTTGGAGGGCGGATGTTTTACAGCTTCAGGAGAGGAACGAGCAGCTTTAGCAGAATCACAAGCCGGTGTTTCCAAATACCTTCTCTGCCGCTGTCTCTGTGACACGGCTGCAAGTCTAACCCCCCAGCTTCCAGGGCAGCTACGCATGCCCATGTGACCAATTTCTGGTCAATAAGACATAAGCAGGTGTTTGCTGAGACTTCTGGGAAAGCTTTTGTTTGTTTGTTTTTTGAAATAGTTTTATACACACACCATACAATCCATCCAAAGTAGCTCTCAGTATGATCACAGAGTTGTGCTTTGATCACCACAATCAATTTCAGAACATTTTCATTGCTCCAAGAAGAAAAATCCCTACACTTGTACCCCCTATTATTGACACTAAGCATTGGTCTGGTACCTTTGTTACAGCTGATGAAAGAATATTTCAATACTGCTGCTAACTCTAGTCCAGAGTTGGCATTACTTGCATTTTTCCCATAAACCACCCTTATATTAACACCTTGTAATAGTGACGTACGTTTGTTCTAGTTCATGTAAGATATTCATATATTTGTACAATTATCCACAACCATTGTCCGCCACAGGGGCAGTATATTATACCATGCTGGGAAAGATTTTGTTTTCTGGATATGTGTAGGCAAATTGTCCCCCTTCATCTTTTCTTCCACATTTTAATGCAGATACGATGCCTGGAGCAGAGGCAGCTATCCTGTGACCATAAGGGTCTCAGGGACTCTGTCACTGACAACTCTGAGCTCCTGAACCCAGACTGGCTGCTGCCTCCCTCCAGAACGCTGGGGGGGCGGGGGGCGGGGCGTGGGACACTGGACTGCTTTAAAATGGCATTTAGTCCCATAACTTGCAACAACAACAACAACAACAACAAAGCATCTAAAGGAATGCCACAGCCAACGAGACCGTCCGTCTCTTTTGATTTATTATTACTTCTACCTTACCCTTTTCTGTAAAAGGACTGATGAAGCCTTCAGGAGAAAACCCAAACCAAAGCCAGTAGATAATGGGCTGCGTGTAGACAACCACAGCACAGCAAAAGGTCAGAAACCAGAAGGTGCAAGCAAGGGCTAGTGTCCCAGGGCCTGCGGGACGCTTGTTGCTGGGTGGAGCCTTGAGTCCAGTGGAAAGTTCCTGTGGCCCTCACGGAGCTGTTTCTGGAACTGCCATCCTTAGCCCATCACTGCTTCGTAGGGTCCTGCACCTGCTGGCCTGGGGCCCGAGGGACGTGGGTGAGCTCACCTCCACTCTCCCAGCAGAAGGCCTCAGAGTTCTTCCATAGTCAGAGTTTCTTCCATCCTCCTCCTGTTGAAACGAGAGCCTTCCCCCCAAAGCTGGTGCTAGTGCTGCAGCCCTCTCTCACACTTACTCCGCGCCTGCCTTGAACCAGAGCCTTGTTCACCCACTGAGCCTCACAAGCCCACTGAGCCTCACACACCCTGCAGCCCTCTCTCACACTTACTCCGTGCCTGCCTTGAACCAGAGCTTTGTTCACCCACTGAGCCTCACAAGCCCACTGAGCCTCACACACCCACAGCCTGGCAAGCCCACTGAACCTCACACACTCACTGAGACTTGCACACCCACTGAGCCTGGCACATCCACTGAGCCTGGCACATCCACTGAGCCTGACATGCCCACTGAGCTTCACATACCCACTGAGACTTGCACACCCACTCAGCCTCACACACCCACTGAGCCTGACATGCCCACTGAGCCTCGTATACCCACTGAGCCGTGCACACCCACTGAGCCTTGCACACCCACTGAGCCTGGCACGTCCACTGAGCCTTGCACACCCACTGAGCCTGGCACACCTGCTGAGGCTTACACACTCACTGAAGCTTGCACACCCACTGAGCCTGGCATGTCCACTGAGCTTTGCATGCCCCACTGAGTCTTGCACACCCGCTGAACCTTACACACCCACTGGAACTGGCAAACCCTCTGAGACTTAAACACCCATTGAGCCTCGCACACCCACTGAACCTCTCTCCTCCCGGCTCCCAGTACCCCTTCCTGGCACGGCGGGAACCTCCCATGAGCTCCTCTCTGAAGGCGCCAGCCCTCGGCTGCATGGCTCCCCTGACCCCGTGTTCACAGAAGCACGCAGTGGCCGATACACCACGGGGCCAGGCAGTGTCTGAGCCTGGGCAGCCGACAGTCACTGACCACCACACAGCTCCTCTCGAACCTGGGTCTTGCCTGACATCACAGATGGCTGCGACTGCCGTGAAGTCGTCCTATGCTTCCTGTTGCACAGCGACTGAGCCCTTCGCGTAAGTCTCTCCTGGAGGCTGGGGCTGCGCGTTCGCTGTGGACTCCGATTTTATAAGCACGTGAGAAGTGAGTAGAGGGTGTGGCGTGCCACTCAATGGCGCTGTGACACCGCAGCCACGGGTGCAGGCCCTGGGCTGCCATTCGGCATAATGATCACATTACAATCTGTGATATTATTCAAAACGGCTCCAGATAAATGAATGATAAACCAGGGGTTGCGGTGCCTTTATTACAGAGCTGATAAGGCAGCTCATCAGCGCCCGCGTGGATGTGCCGCAACGCCCAGGATGAGCCACAGCGCAGTGGGAAATCCCAGCGCGGCCGGACCTGAGCGTGGACGCACGGAGGCCACGCGTGGAAGTGCGAATCCTTAAACAACAGCCCTTTGAGCTCCCGTGAGTTTTGTAAGTTACTCATAGTTAGCTGCAAAGGCCGCGGGACGACGCTTAATCCACTACAGGCTCTCTGCAGGGGAAAGGATCAGTGTGTCCCTCTTTCAAAGACTTTTCTCGGTCCACTGTGCTCTGCGTCACTTAGCAGGAAGGCTTTCGCGTCCCTTAGTATGGGGGGTGAAGAACAATGAAGACCAGGAAATGACTGTCAATTACTGATTGGTGGTGACGCATTAGAACGTCAAGTTCCAAATTCTCCAAAGCAGCCCAGAGCCAGAAGCCACATCTTACCGGGTAGGGGCCAGGCTAACTCACCACGCGTTCTCGGACGGGACACGGCTGGGGGTGGGCCGGGTCAATACGTGCTGGACGCGTGCGTGGACCACTTCGTCACGGAGTTGGCGCTGCATCAGGGTGGGGCCTGCCGGCCTGTGGTCGGCCGCAGTGGAGCCGGGTTTGAGTCTGAACCCTGCACACTAGCTGCACATCTCCGGGCAGGTTATTTCATCAATTTGAACCTCGATGGCTTTATTTGTAAAATGAGAAAGGAACAACACCTATTCACACTGATGGGGAGGATTTCACGAGATACTAAAGCACTCAGAGGGTAAGTTCTACCCGTGATAGCGTCTTTATATGCTCTCGAGGCGTCCCAGATCGGTGTGGTTGTCATTCCGGGCAGTTTTATCCTTGACGGTTTTTTCCCACCATAAGCCCTGGGCCCAGGTAACTGGACCTCTTGCTCAGAGTTTCTGAGGTTAAAGCTTTGTAGTATATAACTTGTCAAATTTCAGAGCTGATTGTGTTTTGTGGCTCCTTTTGCCTCGTGAAACAATGGCCTGTCTGTGGTGACACACTGGGGGCAGCCGTGCTCGCTTGCAGAGGTCAGCTGGTCCCAGACAACAAGGCTGGGTGCAGGTGGGGAGCTGGCCTTGGGCGCTGCCCCGGCAATGCCACTGACCAGCTGGTGTGGCCCCGACTAAGTCCCTTAAGCACCCGGTGCCTTGGAAAAGTTGCCTCTGGGACATGGATGGCCTCTGAAGTGTCGGCTCTGTGGGTTCTAATGTACTTAAATATATATTTTCGTTTTGACCAACTGTCTCTTCAATTCTGCTCATGCGACTTTTAGCATCATACATTTATTTCCAAAGGACCCATAAAGGCCCATTTCACTGGACGGCGAATGGCCAATGGATCGACATCACAAATGAAGGCGGCAGGGAGCATCTGGAGACTGGAAGGGGACAACGCAGGGGGTCGTCGGGGCAGAGCCTCACGGAGAGGCAAATAAAATGGGGCACCTTCAAAAGGTTGTGATTGAATCTGAGAAATAAAACCAGGGGGGAGAAAAGACTCAACCACATTACGTTCAAGAGAAACTGGAGGAAAAGGAATGAAGGGGATTTGTCACATCTGAAGATGCTGACGACGTGAGGCAGGGGAATAAGTGTGCACGGCTTTTGGTTTGGGGCGTGTGGCGAGTTCTCCATCCAGCCGGGAAGAGCTCACACCTGCCAGAGGTGTCAATAAGTCACTCTTAGTACTACCTGTCCATCACCTACTAATTCATCGAGGTGGAGGAGACAGGGGTTGGATGACATATGTTAATGGCAACTTAGAGTTAGACATGTGTTGCTTCTTTTTCATTTTATTAAGAAAAAAAACTGAAAACTGATCTGACTTTTGTCTGTGCCAGTTTTCTGTCTTCTACTTGGAGGTTATTGGCCAACAGTGCTAATTAATGCCAAGTTGCTGGGGGGCCAGCCCACTCCCCTTAGAGGCTGTTGATTACCCTCGATGATGGAATATATGCGATCAAGCCGGCCTGTGATTTTAAGAGTATTAATGAATATTGACATTCCAGGCGAACATTCTAAATGATATCCTAAGTTTAATTAGTTTACCAAATACATTTTTTAGAATGACTCATTAGAACACTCAAATATAGTTTTTTGGAACTCTGGAGATTCATTAATATCCAAGAAGTAAGATTATAAAAACAATAAGGAATAGCTGTTGAAAAAGATTATGATTTTAAATGAAACCAGAGGAGAAAATTAGATTCTAGAATAGTCGGCATCATCAAGGGGAGTTTAACTAGCTTTAACCATTACTGAAGCACTAGGCAGCCTCAACTATTAAAAGATTAAAAGGCAATGGTTTCTTATGTCTGGGTCTTACATGTTATAAATGCTCGCATCGGTTTAATTACGCTTTCAAAAGAAACCAAACAAGAAGTCCACCCACATTCAGGTAGGACTCCGTGTGACAAATCAGTGTTTGTATTTTGTAAATATTGTGCTTCCTTCAAATTTTTTTTTTTTTTTAACAAATTCAATATGCTCGCCCACATGGTGCGGCCCGTGGAATCAGAGTTGTGTTGTGGGGATGACACCGTGGGTTCTGATTCCAGATTTTGCCTTGGCCGCGGCAGCTCCATGAGGAGGGGTTTTCCTGAATAACTCCCTGCTGCAGGGAACAGTTGGTTTGTGTTTATTTGTGGGCTGAGGCCAAGTAAGATAACTGTATTCCCTAAAGATATTTTTCTCAAATTTTGATAAAGTCAAAATAGAAATTAAGCTGGAATTCTGTAGCTGATGGTATTTATAGTAGTTTTTGCTAACACAAATGTTATGATATTTTATAAATGAAGAAACTTGGCCTCTCTCCCAGAAAGGCAATGCTGGGAGAAAACAGCAGATCTGTTGAAGCATACATAGAAAAAATAACAACAACCACACACTCGCACGTACACACATACACACACACTTCTTTGTGGAATGCTTAGTGATGGAGAAGACACAATCTCTTTGAGGAATTTCCTGAAGTTCAATTTAATAGACTCTCTTAAGCCATAGGTAAAACTGCCCCTGGGATGTACAAGTGTAATGTTGAACTGTCTCCACCAAATGACCAGGAAGCCCTAGACTTGCTGGTTTCTTTTCTAAATGTATTTATTCAAGGTGTGCGTGCATGCGTGCATGTGTATGTACACACATACATGTGTGTGGATGCTTTTTTGGCACTCTTAATAATGACCAAACAGATTTTTCTGGATCTTGGTGCTAAATTCCCATAGAACTGTAGGAATTCAGACCGAGCACCCAAAACAATAGATATGATCGGACTGAAAATGAAACACTAGTAAAACCTCTTGTGCCTAAATGTCCATTTGCCTATCTACAAAGACCAAGCAATCCCATTCATTCACTCATTCATCTATTCATTTGTTCACTTATTTGTCCATTTACTTACTCACTCATTCATTAGTGACTCACTCATTCATTCTTTCATTCATCCAGTCAGTCAACAAATGCTCAAGGAGCATTTGCTGCCTCCAGGCTCTGCGCTGGGCTGGTGAGGGCAATATGTGAGAGCCCTGCTCTCTGGGAACTCACTGCTCCTGGAGGGAATGGTCAAGGAGTCTAGCTGTGGCCAGCACTGGGAATGCGGTACTAGGAATGTGTGCTGTTGATGATGAGGGCAAGAAGGACATGTTTTTAAATCTGTCATGAAAGGCTGCCTTCTCCAAGGAAGTGGCTTTAAACTAAGATCTAAAATGAGGCTGAGGAAGGGAAAGCCTCACTCTGGGCCAGGGAGCCAAATTTGCATGGTCCGAGGAGAGAAGGGCACAGAGATCAGGCCAGTGGCATGAGGTGAGAAGCCTCAAGGGAAACGTCCTGCAAAGGACCCACATCTGCAGAGGTAGATTTTTCAGGGACTTGTGGGCAGCATTGGGGTTTTGCAAGGAGTTGGGTCCAATGAAAACAAAAAAGACCTGCTGGAAACACAGTGTACAGAAGACCAGGTGGGACTTGTTTCATTTTTCTTTGCACTCCCTTTGGAGCTTCAGTCCCCAACATCACTGCTGCTTCCACTCATCTCTCCAAGGTCATCTACTCACTGTTGGCCATGGCCATCCCTGCACTATTGACCATCCCCTTGCTTTTGTTCATAGCTATCCTTGTGCTGGTGGCCATGGCTGTCACCTTGCAGTTGGTCATGGCCATCTCCATACTGTCGGTTATGCCCATCCCCATGCTATTGGCTGTGGCCATCTCTGCACTGCTGGCCATGGCTGTCTCTGTGCTGTTGGCCATGGCCATCTCTGTGCTGTTGGCCATGGCCTCCCCTAAACTGTTGACCATGGCCATCCCCTTGCAGCTGGCCATGACCATCTCCATGCTGTTGGCCATGGCTGACCCTGTACTGTTGGGCAAGGCCCTCTCTGTGCTGTTGGCCATGATTGTCTCTGTGCTGTTGGTCATGGTGGTCTCTGTGCTGTTGGCCATGGCCATCTCTGTGCTGTTTTTCATGACTGTCTCTGTGCTGTTGGCCATGGCCATCTCTGTGCTGTTTTTCATGACTGTCTCTGTGTTGTTGGCCATGGCTGTTCCCTCGCTATTGGGTCATGGCCATCTCTGTGCTGTTCATCATGGCCATGGGTGTCCCCACTCTTGGACAGAGAAGCAGAACTCTGGTTACAAAGAACTTCTCTCAATTCCTCTGCCCTTCGCTCTCATCCTCATCCTTATGTGCTCCACTCTCCCTTTCCCTTCCAGCCCCATTAATGTGGTTGGACGGAGTTGGGCAAATCTGAGTTTCATTCCTCAAAGGCTGAACTTTCCTACCCCAAAGGTATGAGGGGAGTAGGGACATCAAATTGAGATATTGAGATGCATGATATCAGGGTATCCTTCTCTAGGTACCAGTGGCTGTGTGATGGAGGGGTGGATGGATGGAGGGGGCGTAGGGCGGGAAGAGGGACAAGAAGTGGGGGGAGGGTTCCCAGTGTGGGCAGAGGGGGAAGGAGGGGAGAACAAAGTTAAGAGACCTTGGAACCCACAGATGTGGAATTGAATCCTGCTCTTGCTCACCACCATGTGGGCTTGGCCAAGTTATTCAACTTCACCATGCCCGTTTTCTCATCTGTAATACAGAAGTGACAATGACATCTGCCACCAAGAATGTTTGCCAGAATGAGACGAAATAATCAAAGTGCACATCGAAAGTGCTCAATAGATGTATAAAATAATAATATTGTCTAATACAATTATAAAAACTTGATTTTCATTTCTTAGCTTAGGGAAGATTATACCATAAGCACTTGTAAAAATAAAAATGCATGCTCTCTCTCACACACCCAGGCAAAATAAACCTTACCAGTGGAAAATTAAAACTGACACCTCACAATTATGGTAACAGTGATGACATTTTAAAACATCTTTTGAAATGCTGGAGGTTCACTTTGTGGGGACATTTTCTACCTGTTTCCTTTCTAATTGACAATAAAAGTGTTCATTTTCGTATGGAGATGGGCCACTTTGCAAAAATATATTGTGTAGACACAGCAAAGCACACATAGAACCTTAATCCTTAGCATTGGATAAGCCTTGCAGGAGACCCTAGTGACAAACAAAATTCAGGAGAGGAACGAGGATTCTTTGCCTTCTGTGTCGCCTGTTTCCCCCAACGCCCACCACAATGCTGAACCGCCATCGGTAGGCATCGCAGACGGGTGCAACGTGGGAAACGGAGTCTTGGGAAAATAATGCTTGAATATTTGGTTCTGCGTTTACATGCTCCACTGATGAATGAAATAGTAAATATTTAAAGCTCGAAACTCTTTTCATTTCCCCTTCAAAGACCCACTCGGAGCCTATTTGGACAACATGGCGTTCCAGCTCCCCGAGCCATTAATCACTCTTTGTTTGGGTCGGGTTTTATTGTTCAGAATTGTCCAACTCTGGCGCACGATGGGAGGGCACGGAGGCTTTGCGTCCTTTGTTCAGTTCCCCGCGTCCTGCGGTGGCACCGAGGGACGCGGGGCCTGTGCGGACAGCGGCTGCATCTCCGCTTTGTTCTGCCACTGAGCACAGTTCACAACTCATGGGCCGATTTCAGCACCGGACAGGCGAAAGCGCAAACGCGTGCGCGTGGCGCTGCGGCGGGACAAGCGGTTGCCACTGTTGAGATGATCCCTTAAAAGCTTTTTCCTAATTAATCTTAAAATGCATATCAAACCGCTGACGTTTTATTGGCGGCCAACTATTTCTGAAGATTTATGTATGTCCTGAACAGGGAGATACATCGATAGGATTTTGTGCTGTGCAAAAATAAAAGAATTATCAGAAGCACTTGATTTTAATTTAATTTAATTCACAGCTGGGAATTATATAGTTAAACTTGGGTCCTGGGAGGCCCCAGAATACAATCCATCATTAGAAAATGTTTAGGAAAATTATAGGAGAGCTGTGATAACGTATGGCTTTGTAGCTACGTTAATGTGATTTAGGAACAAAAAATAATAACCTTCACTCCCAAACCCTATCACCTAAAATATCTCCTGTCAACGCATGATTTGTAGGTATCATCCTGCGTGTATATATATGTATCGGCAGTTCTTCATAAGATGCATACATTTTTATTTTGTTTACTAGTATGCAAGGCACTAAAAAGGGTTTTATTTGAAGCACACACTCCAGATTTACAATATTATTTTCAAGAGTATACATTTTCTAGCAACCACAACAAAAAAGCCTCCACTGTATCCACACCAGTGACAAATCTGCCAGGAAGTGACTAGTTGATATGCCTTTTTATTACCGCAGCTGCCTTGTTTTTTCGACTCAAAATAAAAGAAAATCACAGGACCCTTAAAATAATAGCTGGCAGCAGGTAGTTACTGAGAAACGCACGTCCCTGCCTCTTCACTTTGTAGCATCCGTGCAGATGGCAGATTTGAGTCTGGGCTCTGCAGGTTGATGACAAATACACGGGTAATAGCATTCAGGTTGCCTAACTGTAAAAGTGAATTCACTCGGCCTCTTTGTTTGATTGTCGACCTGACATGTCAGATGAGAAGAGGCCCTAGGATAACCTGCCAAAACAACAGCACAAATAAACACCAGACGCCGGGGCCGCTTGATGCGGAATTACCAGCGCCGTGCTGCTCAGGGACTCGAAAGGAGCCGATGGGCTCTCTCTCTGGGCTGCAGGGGCACCTCCCAGCCCACCTGCACACAGAGGGGCAGTGGGGACCCAGGGACTCGGCACTGCCCCTCCTGCCCCTGGCTGGGACTCAGGCAGACAAGAGCTTGGCATCCGCCAACGGGACGGCGGGATTTAACGTCCACTGGTTTTCTTATAAAAGTTTTCTGATTGTCTAAATGACAGGCCCTGGCACCGGAAATTTGGCAACTAAAATCGCCTCTTCTAATGTGGACTGATCTAAATGAGAGGTAGTTCCTAAGGGTAAAAAAGAGGAAAATGTGGGCATCCTTTGGCAGGCCTTTCTCCTAGATTGCTCTTTTTGAGCTCGTATGTAGCCTCCCACTTTGTGGATGGCAGTTGCCAGGAGAGGGTGGTATTTATTGACTGTATCCTTTTAAGATTCAAAGAAAGACTTAGCGTGGCGTTTGTTACATTTCCATTAAATGATAAAACAAATCCTTATAATTAATTGCAAGTTTTCTTGACATACAGCTGCTCAGAAATGACTTCTAAAATATGGATTCCTTAAAACGCAGAAAAAGGGCCTTTCATGATTTTGGGGGACATTTTGTACTTAACTGTGACTTTTTTACGCCCCTCTGTAACATTATTAAGCTAAAATGTTATTTATTTTCTTTTGCACAAATGCACGGGTGTGAAAGTTGGGGGGAAGCATGTTATAGCAAGACGGCCCTTTGGTCAGGGCTTTCCAGGACTGTGGGATCATCCTCTGTATTTGATTGGGACACATCATCAGCATGTTGACAGATAATCAAACGGCTTTCTCTCCTTGCTCTTCTTGTTTGCCCACGTGCTACCATGCATACCACATTCCAAACTAACTAGAAGCCAGAGTGCGAAGATCCCTTAAACTAAGTGGTTTAAGTGATATTTAGAGTTAGGAACGAATGACATTCGGGACTAACTGACCAGGAGCATGCCAAGAACGATTATTGGTTCCCGCTTGTTCTCATGGGCTCTCAGTTTTAAAATAACCTGCATATTTAAAATATGCTGAGTTTTAAAAAATGCACATTCTCTATTTTTAGCTCCCAATTTAAATCACCTCCCAATAAAAAATCAAAGAGAACTCTTAAGTTGTTCTGAATTCCTGGAAAAGTGCAGCCTAGAACCATGAATTTCCAGGTTACCTGTATGCCTGAATTTCCTATTTTTCAAAAAGAGCACATGTAAAGTTTCCAGGTGAACTTACCATGGCCACAAAAACTGAACCATTTTCCCATATGCTTAATAGCGTGTCATTTTACCTCTAGCAGAGTTGAGTTTTCTAGGTCCCTGTGGCATCCTTATTTAGCAAACACCCTTCAAAAAGAGAACTAAATTCAGTTCTTCGGAAGGGGGTTGTAAATACTGATCTTTCTGTTGCCAATACCGATGATTAAATCACCTCAATCTGCATCGTCTGTGCCCATCATTGGATGATTTATTTACCTGCTCTCTTCATATGAAGTAGAGAGGAACAATTAAGTTTAACTATGGTTATTAGAAATACGGTAAATGGCCGTATATGCCAGAAGCAAATAAACATATTAGCAGGAAATGTTTAAATGATCTGGATCGCCCTTAGAGCCCGCAAGCGGGCGGCGGCACCCTGTTTTTAAATTACGCTTCAGCAAGTGAACATAATAAATCCTCCTGTGTTATACATTTCGCTGGTAGCGACGGACGCTCACATACTCTGTTTGACCTCATCCCTGCTAATCACCACCCCAGTTTTAATAGCTGCCACAGTGAGTGAAACAGTTAATGCAGTATTTTTTGCCGAAAGAGTGCCTGTCAGGCTATTGATGACAAATTAAAATTAATAAAGAGGACCCGTGTTGAATTTGAGGGACTGTGATCGCGACAGCCGCCACGTGACGGCAGGAGCCCCTGGGGCGCTCTCTGAAGAATGATGTTTTAGGTGGACGAACATTGTCTCGAAAGGAACGCTAAAACTGCCAAATCTCTGCTTTTGCCTGGAAGACTTCCTGAAATAGGAGCTGTATTCTTTTGGCCCTCATCACATGTAATTTATTCCTCTGAGAGTTATTTCCCGCTCTGTACACCTTAGCTCTGCGCTGTAATAATCGTGTTTCCAAGGTTCTACAATTTTATTTACCTCGGTAAGAACCTTTACAGGAGCAATCCCATCCACGCAGGAGTCTGGAAGACACAGGAAATAAGTAAAAGTTCAATACCGCATTTCTGCCGCATAGATCTGCCTCCATTTCAAAGGGATTCAGACATTTGATGAAAACACAGACTGCTACCTGCTCGAAATGCACTCAGCATTTTGGGGTCCTTCTTTGCTTTCTTACAGAAAATCACAGTACATTTATCTTTTCCATACCACCAAAATGAGAAAGCGAAAATCTCTCCTGAAGATGAGACAAAATAAGCTAAATAAATATATTTTACAGCTTATGCACATTCACGTCTGTTCCAAACACGCAGGGGTGGAGTGGACAGTGGTGGGCAGTCCCCCTGGGGTGTCGGATTAGGTGAATGTGGCAAAGTAGAGCCTCATTGGTCCTTTGTGGATGCTCGCCGGCATCCCAGAATCAGCACACGCAATTCCGGCTGCCCCCAGGAGCCGCCCACGAGAGTGAGGCTCCTTTCCCAGGGGCTGGGCCTTCGAGGTCAATTGGGAAGCCGTGGGCGGCTGGCTGGGTAAGCCCGAGTGCCGCGGCTGACTGAGAAGAGGAAGCAGCGTGAAGCCTTGGCTCCCCACCCTCCGGGGAGCCCATGAGAGGCAGCAGCAGGGGCGCGGGGGCGGGGGGGCGCGGGGGCTGCCGTCCGGGCTCCATGCCCACTGGCCCTGCAACCTGGACGGACCCCAGATTTCTCTTGCTGTGGGCCTCTACATGGCCAGCCCTGGTCTTCTGTGGGAATGAAGAATAGTGGGGTGTGGCCCTTTCCTGGGGCTCTGGGGACCTGGGGCTGCTCCCTTGCCGTCCCTGTAGCCCCTTCCCAGGCCTGCGGCCTCGCAGCCGTGTCCCCTCCCAGGCTCCCCCTGTCCCTCCTGACTGTGGGGCCCTGGCCACACTCCTCAGTTACCCCCAGAACTCCGGAGTCTGCACCTCCATCCCGTTCACCCTCCCCACCCCCCGACTTGGCAGGGGTGCGCCACGAGGCAGGGGCTCCCCGGCGCTCCCCTGAACTGGAATCGTTGGAGGCAAAAATCATCCGAGACACTCCACCTACAAAGAGCCGTGGGCGCCGGCCTCGTCGGGACGTGCTGGCTCGCTCTTCATCTCCTTTTCTTCTGGGGACAGAATCAGGGCCACACTCAGCCTCGACGTAACTTCAGTGTGGGCTCTAATGCGTTTCAGAGTCGGAACGTATCAAGAAGGAAAAAGAGAATTTGGGGTTTCGATATTCGGGTAGCAGTGTCTCAGCAGCTTTCTGTGACAAGTGCCTGCCTCGCTTCTGAGAAAGTTCGCGCACAGGCTTAAATAGAGACGGACACTGCCGCTTAGGGCCTCCTGCAAGCTGAGAACCGTCCACGTCTCTGCCGGGGTGTGTGACGGCATTGCAGCGCTCTGCACACAGGGTTGAGTGTCCCCCGTGCTGAGCAAACGGCCATGCGTCTCACAGGTGTGCCAGAGGATGCTCCACATTCGTCTCAGGTGCGAAGTGCGGGGTTGTTTTAATACAGGATTAAGAGGGCTGACATCTTGAATAATCGAGAGGAGGTTTTTTGCAATTCATACAGTTGACATCTACTAGTCAAATGGCTCTGTCTCCGAGTTGTAAAATAAAAATACAGAAAATGAGGAATTAATTCAATTAAACATTTTCCCACCCACATTTTACCTTTCCCTGCTGCTCTGGGGAATAATTTATGAAATGTATATCACCAGAAGACTTATTTTTGCCATTAGTTTTAACTTAATGAGTATACCTTGCACATCAGAGGGAAAGAACAAAGGTTAAATTTTACATTAACAGCACATTGCAACATGGTATGCAAATATCTATATGCAAATAGAAAGCCTCTGGAAGATAAATGTGTTATATTTTTAACTAGTTAACTATGACTGTGAAGTATTGTGCGAAATATTCAGTGGTTTCATTTTTATATCTTTCTTGTAAATAATGCATAAAGTATGTAGATGGTGTCAAAATATGATTAAGCTATTAGCTTTATAGTTTCCATAGTTAAGAATGTGTTCAGCATGGAGCTTCTAATAACTCATTTCTAAAGGCAGCGACCAGTATGAAATATTTCTTGTTCAAGTGAAAGTTATCATGTGACATAATGATTTTGCTTAAAACCAAGTTAAATGAGGAGTAAAATTAAACAATATTGCATGAATTGTGTTTGACTAATTTTGTGTCACATTATATTAGCCAAGCTTTCAGAATATGTGTTAATGACAAATAGTGTAAGTCCCCTCCTGCTTTATATGTCTGTACCACCACCCTTAAGTCATTAGCTCTCCAAAGGTTCATTTTGTTTGCAGTTTTTGTAGCCGGTGGCTTTTCCTGATTACTTTTGCTCACGAAAGTAGACAGGATTTGGAAATAAATTTGACATCTGTTGTAGGGACTTAATTTCAGCAACATAGGCATGATTTTTAGGAGAAAACAAAATCAAATCTTTTGAAACCTTGAGACATTCAGGGAGATAAATGCTATTTCTAAAGTAGACATAATAATGACTTTGTCTCGTAAGAACCGCCCTTTGGCTTGGTGGTAAAGGTCTCCAAATACAAACGCTTCTCAATTGCGCACGCGCGTTGCAGCCTCCATAGCGACCCTAACTTCCTGGAGTTGTGGCAGAGTCGTTGTTGGGTCCTTCCCTATGTGCTTTTGCGGCTGCTCGGGCCTGTAAGTTACCTGTGATCTGGCCGGCGGGCTGACAGTCATGTTGGGCGGAGGGCTTTGGGGACGGCCGTGGGTCCCCAGCAGAGGGACAGGAGCGCAGCTTCATGTTTGCACTGGCTGCCTGCGAGCAGAGCTTGACCTTTTCCCCGAGCAGCCGCGACCTCCTTGTAGTCATAACTATAGTCTTAGCTGATCATATAAAGGGATTTAAAGTGTGGGGAAACACCATGTTTGCAGTAATAAAACTGACGAGGTATGAAACAAACATCGTGTAGGCATTGAGGCTATTTTCCAAAATGTTTGCGCTCACACGGAGCTTTCATTACAAGTGGGGCTGCCGTGCCGGAGGTGGTGGCCACCGGGAATGGACGGGGCTGAGTGTCTTGTGCACGCACAAGCGTGTGTGTGTGTGTTTGTGCGTGGAAGGGGGGGCGAGGCTGGAGGCGGGGGGCATGAATCAGGGACCCAGACTCTCTGTGACCTGGTGAAACATCACTGGACCTCGATGAGCGCGTGGCCGCTGAGGTCCAATTTTTCATAAGAAAACAAAAGCGAATCTTTCCTCTATGACGTTCCCGACCGCTGTGGTGCCCCAGCTGGTTTGAAAAGTCACAGCTGGGAGAAGTGCCACCATAGCTTGATGGGCTCCATTTTTGGTTCCCAACAAAATGCTGTTATATTTTATACATTTTTTTGGCTGAATTCAATTTAATAAAGTGTAAGTAACGCTAATGGCAATGGAACTGCCATTGAGCACATGTGCAGGGGCACACGGATGGGGGCCTGGCCTTGTACGTGCAGGGAACTTGAGCAACGTGTGAAAGACCTGCAATGACAGAGAAATTATTATGAGAGTGAGCCGACAACACTTAGGGTGGTGTGAGTACACGCACTCGGAATCTGAAGCCGTGTGCACAGAAAGCAGATTCTATGTTTCTTAGAAAAAAAAAATAGAACCTGTCTATTTAGAAAAATATATGGAAGGTATTGCTACAAAAAGCTGACAGTACTTACCCACGGGTATGTAGATAATCTGTGATTTCCGTTCCTTCTTTACATTTTTCTGAAGTTTCCAAATTTCTTTCAGTGAGCATTTAATTTTGCATGGGTTTTTACTTATTTTCTTGATTTCTTTCCATTTTTCAAATTGAGATAAATATCAGGGAAAAATGTAGTGCCCCTTCTGCATGGCAGGCAAGAATTCTTGCCACTGAACTACGCTTGCACCCCCTGGCTTCACTTTTATTCCTAATTACAAAATTCACATGGGCAGGGAGTAAGTTTTCAAATTAAAGACTGGTTAAACACTCATAATGCATGCAGTCTTTAAAAAGAAAGAGGTAGATATTTTTATGCTGACATGGAAGGGTGTATAAGATATGATTTTTTTGTAAAAATTAAGGTGCTAAATGCTTCACATAATATAAGTCTTTTATGTGTAAACTAGACATACATCATTTTTAAAAAGATGTTATTGTTAACATTGTAAGAATCACGCTTGTTCCTTACAAAAAAATTGGGATTTACAGGAAAGCATAAAGAAGCAGAAAACCACTACTCAGAGGAAACCAAAGAAATGCTCATCGCCCAGGAAACCTCAGGGCTCTGCCCCAGTTAGCTCTTCCCTGCCTCCCAGCTAAAACAGCTTCTCCATCACTCTGGGCTTCTTCACAGCTCTCACCACCTGGAAGATGATGCATTCATTCATTCATTTTCTTTCTTCCCCTCATGAAGTATAAGAGGCATGAGAGCAAGAACTCTGTTTTTATATTTTATTGCTTTATAGCTAGCTTCTAGAAAATGCCAGTGGTTCTCAAAGTGTGATCCAGGCACCCTTGGGCCCCAAAGGTCTTTTCAGAGCACCCACAAGGTCAGATCTATTTTCTTAACACCAAGGCAAAGCTAGTTTCAAAACAACCAAGATGCTGCTTGCCTTTTCCACTTATTTCTCTCACGAGGATAAGTGGAATTTTCCACAGTCTACACGAAGTGTGATATCACAATAAATTGAATGCAGAAGCAAATATGGGAATCCAGCTGTCTTCTATTAAGCCAGACTCACAGAGATTTGCAAAAATGTAAAACAATGCCAGTGTTCTCACTAAGTAATTTTGGTTTTGAAGAATGCTGTTATTGTTGATAAAAAATGTGCTATTTGTTCTAACCTGTGGATTTATTATTATTTATTTTAAAAATTGAAGTAATGAATAAGTATTTTTAAAGTTACACATTTTAGGGCAGGTGATGGTGACGCAGCAGGCAGAGTTCTCACCTGCCATGCTGGAGACCCGGGTTTGATTCCTGGTGCCTGCCCATGCAAAAAAAAAAAAAAAAAAAAGGTAATAAAGTAAATATCAGTAGATATAACTCATATAAACAAAATTTCTTAGTGGTCTTCAATAATTTTTAAGAGTATAATTGTGTCCTGAGATTAAGAAGTTTGAAAACTGTTGGCCTAGATCATAGTTGGTGCTCAAAAATATTTGTTAAAGAAAGGGATGAAGTCTTCATTGAGGATACTGTTTAGATGTCATTTCCAATTTTTAATATGCATTAAAATTAAAAAAATAATTTTGTATCATTCTTTCTTCACTAAACCTGCTAATTTAAGCACATCCCTATGCTATTAAAAATCATGCAAATGTAATTTCAAATGGCTGCATAATAGAACACTTAGTATAGTGATTTCTTATTTACAGGGAAATGTCGAAATTGCTCCTAAAAATTATATAAATATTTCTGGGTGGCATGTGGTCATTTTTAGACCTGGATGTGTAAGACCAAATTGCTTCCCCTGATGTTCAACTAATTCACATTCCCAAAAGTAGTTTATGAGATTAAAAAACTCATCTTCACTGTCAGCGACATTTTCATTGAAAAAAGAAGCAAACCCATGTGCCACTTTGGTTTCGGTGGAACTGACGCGGTTCCCAGGGGCAGGAAATTTAAACTGGCAGCGTCCTTCCAGATGTACAGTCGTGTCTGCTCTTTTGTGCACCGCCTGCCTGGGTCCTACATGGAAGCCCCTTAGAAGGCCCAGTGTCACCTCCTGTGTCTTCATTTCTTTCATCTAAAACTGGGGTGCCACGTCCTCACCTTCAGCACTCCAGTTCCTGAAGCGCTGCTGTTCCTGCTGTCTGGGTTTCTTGCACTTCAGTCTGAATAAGAGGGTCTTTAGCTCGTGACTCACCCACGTGGCACAATTGGGCCCGCTGTCTCATACTCCTTAAGTAAACGGGTTCTCAGCCCAGGGCCTGCCTGTGAGGTAGGATCCGGAAAACCACCGACTGGGTCTGTGAGTCTTATGGTGCTTCATTGGCCCATTTCTCCTCTCTGACGGCCACTGATGCCGAGGCCAAAGTGGGTAGAGAGGATACAGAGGGTCACGTGTGGGCAGCCAGCACCCCCAGGACACGACATTGCACCTCACTGGAGACAAGAAGTGCAGCAGCCGAAGCACTGAGAGGCCGTTTTCACCTGCCAGATGTGGAGAGGAAATAAATGATAATACTCAACGTTGACTGGGGTGACGGGAGACGGGCACTCCCGATGGGGCCAATGAGAATGTGAAATGGGCAATTTTCCGGAAAACAGGCTGGCAGCAGATATTAACAAGCCCTTCTGCATATCTTGGACATAGGAATTTAATTTCCTAGGATTTGTTCTTGCATGGAAATACTGAGAGACACATTCAAAGCTCTATGTGCCAGAGTGGTATGGGGAAGTGAATTCTGGGGCATTAATAAGAGATTATTATGCTGACATTCAAGTATGCTTTTTGATCATTTTTAATAACATAAGAAATATCTCACAATATGTATTTCAAAAATCTCAGTACGAACCTGTTTATTCTATTTTATAAATTATGTACAACTATATATATGAGTAGAAAAATGTCTGGAAGAAAGACATCAAAATGTTAACACGTTGGTTTGGGGTATATATATACATATGTATTCCCACCCCCACCCCCACCAAGATTCTACAATAAATATTTACTTCCTAGAATTAAGTTTTAAAATATATTTGAAAAAGAAACCAACACAACTTAAAAATAGATCGTGGTCCCAGATTTTAGGAAAGTCTCGCTGAGTAGAGTGAACTAACTGGGTTGGGAACTGATATTTAAACGGGGAACTGGGCAGGTCTGAATCAGCAGGTGGGGTGGGGGAGCAGAGTGGAGGTGGGGGCGGTGGGCGTTCCAGGAAGAAAAGGGGGCGGCCAGCAGTGCGGAGCCCAGAGGGGAGGGCGGCCGAGGGCCCTGAGGCTCAGAGTGTGCTGGGTGCCACGGCGTGGGGCGGCGGCGCTAGGTGCCACGGCGTGGGGCCACACCGAGCAGGGACCCAGCCACAGCTCAGTACAAGCGGCCAGCGGCCTGCTGTCGCGAGTGGAGTTTTCCTGGGCAGGGCCATGTTGCGCTTTCACACCTGCCCACGGCTGCTCTGGGACGGCGGAGCCAAGCTTGTATGTAAGAACACGAGGCCGGCAGAGCCTGAAATAACCCTCTTTCCCTTCACCGAACCAGTCGGTTGACCTGGGAAGGAAGAGTTTGGATCCTGGGAGCCTCGTGCATCGTTGTCCCGAGGGCAGAGTGAGAGGAGATGAGGCCAGATGTGCACTTTGGGCAAGATGTCTCCAGAAGGTTCGGGTCGCGTGGGCTAGGAAGGGCGAGGGGGGGCCCTGGGATGAGTTGGGCATGCGGAGCCAACGGGGTAAGTTGGGGCACCCGGACCAGGCAGCAGCAACTGGGATGGAGAAGAGGGGGAGAGTGGAGAGAGGCCCGGCAGTCAAGGTGCCAGTGGAGGTGGGG
>PVIY010042126.1:0-21159 GCA_004026745.1 Myrmecophaga tridactyla
AAAAATTTTTTGAGCACAGATGCCTTGAATTTGTATTTTTTCCTACTCACAGCAGTCAGTGAAGAAGTACTAAGGCTTTTCACAGCTAAACCTTTCATTCCTCATCTATCCATTCATTTACCACATATTGATTCAGGAACGGCGGCAGGCACTCTGATGTAAATTGGGTTCCTGCCCTCATGGAGACTACAGCCGAGTTTAGAGGCTCAATCCAGTAATCACACAAAACAATATATAACAGATAGGAAGGAGGGAGCACCACAGAAGGCCTCTATGGAACCTGATGGGTGAGTAGGCACCTGGCAGAAGAGAAAATGAGAGAGTGTGTCAGGGGCCTTTAGGCTTACATGGCCTGCTAGAGGGCGCTCACAGATAGGCATTTGTGGCAATTCCTAATCCGGTCAAGAAGCAGGAGGCTGAAAGTTGGTTCAGCTTTTGCTTCGCTTCATCTTTCCTTCATAGAATTTGAGAGGCATGTATTACTCTAAAGAAATGAAAGATTTTGCTTTGCACATGTACATGTTGCTATATTGTCTTGCCCATAATGTAATGCATATTCCTACTGCATGCCTAATGATCTTAAAAAGAAGAACTCAAAGGTGGAAAGGCATGATTAAAGGAACCCCTCTAACTTGCCTTTTACATAGCCTGAAAGAGCTGGTAGGAAGTCACAGATACACTTACTACTTTTTTTTTTATCAGTTTACCGCTGCCCAAGTCCCTCGTGGCTGCTGCACTCCACAGCCCGTATGGAAAGCTTTCTACGGTGGATCTGGTACATGGTCTTACCTGTTTCTCAATGAGGCAGGTAATGAGGAGCTTAATTTTATTTGTTGTCTGTAGGCAAACAAAAGACAGAAGAATCAAATCATTTGCCTTATAATTTTAATTGATCAGAAATGAAATCGAGATTAAAATCAAGCTATTTTCAGTGTATTTAAGAGTAGATTTCTGTGTGAGACTAAAAGGAGAGATGTTTATTTGGTGCAAAACATATTTTGGATAGTACATTTCCTAATTTAGATTGTATGGCCAGTTTAGTTAATACCAAAAGTACATGGAACCTTGAATAGGTGAGATTTTATTGGTTTGTCTAGGTTGGTGTGATGCCCCAATAAATCCCAGAGAGATGTGAACAGTGAATAGAGAAGTTTTTGCAAAATCCCCTTGGGAGAATGGGGAGAAAGGGGGTAATATTCAACTTCCCCATCTGGAGAATTTCTGATATTTTAGCAAGCAGTGGGGACAACGAAATCAATAGGCTGAGCCCTCCATCTTGGGGTTCGCCCCTATGAAACTTACTCCTACAAAAGATAGGCTAAATCTACTTAAATTTAGGCCTAAGAGTCACCCCCAGAGAACCACTTTTGTTGCTCAGATGTGGCCTCTTTCTCTGAGCTGATATGGCAAGTAAATTCACTGCCCTCCCCCTTTCTATGTGGGACATGAGTACCAGGGGTGTAAACCTCCCTGTTAATGTAGGACAGAAATCCCGGAATAAGTTGTGACCCAGCATCAAAGGATTGAGAAAACCTTCTTGACCAAAAGGAGGAAGAGAGAATTGAGACAAAATAAAATGTCAGTGGCTGAGAGATTTCAAACAGAATTGAGAGGTTATCCTGGGAGGTTATTCTTACGCATTATATAGATATCCTCTTTTTAGTTCATGGTGTATTAGAGTGGCTAGCAGGAAGTACCTGAAACTATAGAGCTGTGTTCCAGTAACTGTGTTTCTTGAAAAATATAGCTTTCGCAGTGTGACTGTGATTGTGAAAACCTTGTGTCTTCTGTTCCTTTTATCTAGGGTATGGGCAGATAAGCAAAAAATATGGATAAAAAAACAAATAATGGGGTAACAAAGATGAAAATAATTGGGTAGATGGAAATATTAGTGGTCAGTGAGAGGGAGAGGGGAGGGGTATGGTATATATAAGTTTTTCTTTTTTCTTTTTTACTTCTTTTTCTGGAGTGATGTAAATATTCAAAAAAATGATCATGGCGATGAATACACAACTATGTGATGATATTGTGAGCCACTGATTGTACACCAGTTATGGAATGTTTTTACGTTAAGAATGTTTGTGTGTTTGTATGTTGTTTTATTAATAAAAATATATATATTTTTAAAAGTAGATTTCTTTAACATATTTTCAATGCCAGATATTCTCATAAGCATGCAAGGCATGTCACTCCCCTCCTTCGAAATATATTCTCACCGCAATTAGAATTTTAAAAATAATAAAAAAGAAAGACAAGCAAAGCTCTGATTTTGAACAGTAAAGGACTATGTAGTCTAGCCATCGTCCATCTCTCAACCTCATCTCCTCTCATACCTTCCTTACTCACCACATTTCAGTCTCACTGCCTTTCTTGTTTCATGAAATGACCAAACAGGCCCCAACTTAGAGCTTTTGCATGTGCTGTTTACTTTGGCTCCTTCTTGTCATTCAAGTTCCCTCCTAGGAAAACTTCCCAGACCACTCACTCTTGTCTGTGCCACTGTACCAGACATTACTAGTTGCCCTTCCCAGCACTGGTTCTTGTCTTCTGCATATCTGAACCCTGATCTTTAGCTGGGCACCTTGCTGCCTTATTAATACAGCATTCTGTATTTCTCATCTCAGCCTTGCTAGCAGCTGGATGTGGCCATGTTTCTGGCTAATGAGCTCTAAGTGAATATGTTGAATGGGACTTCCTGGAAATCTTCTTAAATGGAAGTACAGCCCCTTCTTCCTATTTTCCTCTCTCCTTAACACCCTATCTAGATTGGAGATGTAAAGGCTAGAGCTCCTAGGCCCCCCTTGAACCAGAAAGGTGGGAATCCCAGAAGATCAGAGCCTGGAAAGCTAATGGCACTGGAGAGTGGGGGTGAAGTGTGCATTACCAGCACCATACTGTTTTTTTCTTGTTATCTTCAAGATGGGAAAGAAAGAAACGTCTCTTATTTAAGGCACCATTGTTTGCAGCTTTACTATTACATGCAGCTAAGCCTCAACACTAACCAAACAATACCCATCCTCAGACCCTTCACCTTGTCATCTTCAATGTCCTCTCACCTACCTGAAATATCTTGTTCATCTGCATTCTTGATTATTGTCTCTAGAATGTAAATTCCATGAAAGCAGGGACTTGATCTGTCTCATTCCATATCTCCATCCCCAGCTATAGTAAAGTGTTTCCATGAGGGAATCTCTTCCTAGAATTTCTTAGGAAATTTATGGTTTTCCAAAGCATAAGAAAAACTAGTGGAGAAATCAGGGAGAATAATTGTTATTCTTCCTTCAAAAAATAATTCTTAACAATCTTTGTAGAGATGCTACTGGTTTGAAGAAATCCACCAATATCAAGTTGAAAGCAAGAACCTGAAATGGTGACACTCATGGTCAAAGGTTAAGGTTGACATTTTCCAAAAGCAGGGCATAAGCTTACTGCATCTACTGCTAATCAAACAATTTAAGCAATTTAAAATATGGCTCACAACTTCTTAAGAGTCCTCTTTCCATAATTGCCCTATCTTCAACAGTCATAAAACAATTTTTTATAAAATGAAGTCTTAAAAATATTTTGATTATTCTTTCTAATTTATTCCAACATACTTTGCAGTCCAAAATCACTTGTCTCAGGGATTTTTCCCTCACTCTTGTTGCCAAAGAGAATTTCTCTCCAGAGAATATTTAAATGGTTCTATAATTTTTATTTTAAAGAGTTCCAGAAAAGTATCATCTTGCAATTGTACTGATTAGCCCCAGCTACATCCTGGGATGTAGCTGATCAAAAATTCTAAAGGAAAACAGAATTCTGCTTCAAACAGTATGCTTTTAAAAGAAATTAGAAATGTAAAAACAAAGACCTAGTATTTCTCATCAAATATTTAAGCATCGTAAGTTGTCTATATAAGATGGACAACTTTTTTTGCTTTAGCAAACAAGAATGAAATAGCTCAATTAGCAAAATCATTCATGGAAAAACTTTTTGAAGGAAAGTGTGCTTTAACAGAAGAAATGCAAAGAGAAGTGAATGCTGTGGGTTTGTCTGACATCAAGTCAGAAGTTGATCTAAAATCTGAATTAGCAAAAGTAATAACAATTTCAGGGGCAAAATCAAAAGAAGGGGACAGCAAACAAATATTTTCAACATTTTAAAAAAAGGAATGGATTTATAATAAGCAACATGAATACTAACACCCAACTTGATGTTGCTGCTAGTAATTCAAGTAACATCAACACAAAATAAAAGAAACTTCTACATCTGAAATTTTGTCATGAAACAGAAATCAAGGCTATCAAATAGGGTAACTAATGTTTTGTGTGTTTTTAAATTTTATTTTAAGGATAATAACTTTTAACAACTAAATTCTGTGGTATTTTCTTTCAATTATCAACATGATTTAATTTGGCATTTATTTTATGTTAATGTTCCTTTCTTTTAATATTTTCTTTTATGAAATGTCTACATCAGACAGAGATCATTTTCACATGTCATTGAAATGTATACTCTTGTCCCAATAAATAGGTCCATAATAAAAATCATACATTAATTTAATGTAATTTGATTTTGACATCTAACTTCTGAAACTCTTAGTGTAACCCTATGACAGAAAAATGGTTCACTGTTTATCATTATAGTTAGTAATGGTCATTTAAAAGCATGTAAATAAGGTGCTATGGAAAAATATAAGATTATTGCGATAACATGAATTCCCAAGAATTTCTGGGAATTCCAATTTCTTGTCCAGAAATCTGGAAGATTACTGTCTATTGGGAATTTGAGAACACTATGCCTCAAAGTAGATACTCAACATACAATTTTTTTTCTTTTTTTAAAAAACATTTTTATTGAAATCTCTTCATGCACCCTACAGTCCATCCAAAATATACAATCAATGGCTCACAATATCATCACATAGTTGTGTAGTCATCACCATGACCATCTTTAGAACATTTGTATCACTACAGAAAAAGAAATAAAAATAACACCTCTAAAACCTATACATCCCATATCCCTCACCCCTCCCTCTCACTGACCGCTATTGATCACTATTCAATCTATCCAGTTTATTTTAACCCTTATTCCTGGCTATTATTTATTAATTTTTATCTTTATTTATTTATTTTTTTACTCATCTGTCCACAACCTGGACAAAGAGAACATTGGCCACAAGGTTTTCACAATCACATGGTCACATTGTAACAGTTACATAGTTGTACAATCATCTTCAAGAATCAAAGCTACTGGAATACGGTTGAACACTTTCAGGTACTTCCCTCCAGCCACTCCAATACACCATAAACTAAAAAGGGGTATCTATGTAATGAAGAAGAATAACCTCCAGGATAAACTCTCAACTCTGTCTGAAATCTCTCAGCCACTGAAAATTTATTTTGTCTCATTTCTCTCTTCCTCCCTTTGATCAAGAAATTTTTCTCAGTCACATGATGCCAGGTCCCAGCTCATGCCCGGGAGTCATGCCCCATGTTGCCAGGGGGATATACATCCCTGGAAGTCATGGCCCATGAAGGAGGGAAGGCAGTGAGTTCACCTTCCGAGTTGGCTTAGAGAGAGAGAGAGACCATAGCTGAGCAACAAAAGAAGTTCTCTTGGGGTGACTCAGGCATAATTATTAGTAGACTTAGCTTCTCCTTTGCAGGAATAAGTTTCATAGAGGCAAACCCCAAGATCGAGAGCTCAGCCTATTGAATTGGTTGTCCCCATGGCTTGCGAGAATATCAGGAATTCCCCAGATGGAGAAGTTGAATATTTCCTCCTTTTTCCCCAGTCCCCCAGGGGACTTTGCACATACTTTTTTATTCTCTGCCAAAATTACTCTGGGATGTATTGGGGCATCACACTAACCTGTACAAATCAACAAGATCTCACTCCCTATTCAAGATTCCATGTAACTGAAGGAAAGATAGATGATAAAGACTGAGATGGTATAATTTAGGAATGCCTAGAGTGTGCAATTATAGTGACTAAATGTACAAATTTTAAAATGTTTTTGCATGAGGAAGAACAAAGGAATGTCAGTATTGCAGGGTGTGAAAAATAGATGGCCATTCATATTTTAAAATTTAAGCTTCTTTGTGAGACTAAAGGGAGAAATGTTTATTTTGTGCAAAATTTATATTTTGACTAGTGCATTTCCTAATTTAACTTGTATTGTCAGTTTAATTGAACACCATAACTACATGGAATCTTGAATAGGACATGAGATTTTGTTGGTTTGTCCAGGTTAGTGTGATGCCCCGATAAATCCCAGAATAATTTGAACAGTGAATAAAGAAGTATTTGCAAAGTCCCCTTGGGGGAATGGGGAGAAAGGGGGAAAGATTCAACTTCCCTATTTGGAGAATTTCTGATATTCTCACAAGCAGTGAGGACAACCAAATCAATAGGCCAAGCCCTCAATCCTGGGGTTTGCCCCTATGAAACTTATTCCTGCAAAGGATAGGCTAACCCTACTTAATATTATGCCAAAGAGTCACCCTCAGAGAACCTCTTTTGTTGCTCAAATGTGGCCTCTCTCTCTCTCTCTCTCAGCCAACACAGCAAGCGAACTCACTGCCCTCCCCTATCTATGTGGGACATGACTCCCCGGCGTGTAAAACTCCCCAGCAACGTGGGACAGAAATCCTGGATGAGCTAGGACTTGGCATCAGGGGATCAAGAAAACCTTCTTGACCAAAAGAGGGAAGAGAGAAATGAGACAAAATAAAGTGTCAGTGGCTGAGAGATTACAAACGGAGTTGAGAGGTTATTTTAGAGATTATTCTTATGCATTATATAGATATCCCCTTTTTAGTTTGTGATGTATTGTAGTGGCTGGAGGGAAACACCTGAAACGTAGAGCTGTGTTCCAGTAACCATGTTTCTTGAAGATGATTGTATAATCATATAGCTTTTTCAATGTGACTGTGTGATTGTGAAAACCTTGTGTCTGATGCTTCGTTTATCTATGGTATGGACAGATTAGTAAAAAATATGGATAAAAAGTAAACAAATAATAGGGGGAACAAAGGTTAAATAAATTGACTAGATTGAAATACTAGTGGTTAATGAGAGAGAGGAGTAAGGAGTAAGGGGTATGGTATGTATGAGTTTTTCTTTTTTCTTTTTTCTTTATTTTGCTGGAGAGATGCAAATGTTCAAAAAAATGATCATGCTGATGAATAAACAACTAAGTGATGATATTGTGAGCCCTTGATTGTACACCATGTATAGAATGCTTGTATATCAAGAATGTTTGTATATTTGTTGTGTACGATTAAAATATTTTTAAAAGAAGATTCCATGTAATTATGGTGTTTGAATAAATTGACCATACAAGTTAAATTTGATAATGTGCTACCAAAAATATAAATTTTCCACCAAATAAACATCTTTTCCTTTGGTCTCAAACAGGAGTTGAAGTTTTAAATATAGGCTATATATTTACCCTGTATTTTGATTCACCTTAGTCCTATCCAGGAGGAAGTGGAAAGGAGGGTAATTACTTAATGGTTACTCGGTTGTGATACTTAATTTCATGTGTCATTGTGGCCAGGTTATGGTGTCCTGTTGTTTGTTCAAGTAAGCATTGGCCTGATTGTTACTGTGACAGTATTTCATAGATGGATTTGTATCTATAACCAGTTAATTGCATCTATACCTGATTGCATCTATAATCAACAAAGAAGACTGTGCTCAGTAAGATGGGGTATCTCATCATTCAATCACTTGGAAGATGATTAACAGCCAGAATTGAGGATTTCAGAATCAGAAAGAAGATATTTTGCCTCTACTTCAATCAGCTTCCCCTGGGGAATCCAACTTCATTTTTATTAGTTTCCAGTTTGCAGCCTGTCCTACAGAATTCAAACTTGCCTGTCTCCACAGTCACATGAGCCAACTCCTATAATAAATCTCTTAATATATGTATGTATCTCCTATTGATTCTGTTTCTCTGGAGAGCACCGACTAATATAGTGGTGTTTTTATGGTTGGTGAAAAATTTTCAAACTGGAAAAAGTTGGTGGTTGTACAACATTGTGAATACCTTAAATACCACTGAACTGAATACTTTTTTTTTTTTTTTGCATATGGGCAGGAGGCACCAGGGTTCGAACTCCAGACCTCCAGCACGGCAGGTTGGCGCTCTGCCTGCTGAGCCACGGCAGCTGCCCTGAACTGTATACTTTTAACAGTTAATTGTATGTTATGTGAATCTCAGCTCATTTAGAAAAAGATGATGCTGAGAAAGTTCTACTAGGCTTTTGCCCTTAAATTTTTCTGGCAAAATATCCTACAGCCACACCCTGGATTTTATTTTAGCCCTAAAATCATTTATTGCTCTGGAAATCTTTTAAAGGGAGGGACTTATTTTAGTAGCCAGTAAATTCTGGCTTCTTTGTATTTCCTTCAAATTTTGCTAAGAACTTGGACAATTTCTTCCTTGGGTCATCTCTATGATCTTGTATTTATCATAGGCAGCTAGAAGAAGCCAGCCAGCACTTCCTACCTTCAGATTGGATATCTTCCCAGCCAAAACCATACGTTATTAAGAACCCTTTTAATTTTCCTCATTATGGCAGATGACGGTGTTGCCACAATTTCTGCCACTATATTAAAAGGGTCCTCTCTTCTATTGCCTTCAATATCATTTCCTTCACAGTCATTCATGTCCTCACCAACAATCTCATACATTTTTTCAGTTTCTGCCTGCCACCCTGTCCCGAAGTCAAGGCCACGTGTCTATGCTATGCCAGCACCCCACTGCCAGGCACCAAAGTCTGTTGGAGTTACCTATCGGTGCATAGCAAACTTAATAAGTTAATGACTTACAATAACAATTTATTATCACTGCATTCAAATAGGGCACAGGAGGGACAACTCATTTCCATACAAGAATGCCGAGGGCCCTAACCATGATGAGCTGAAATAGCTAGTGGCTGAACTCCTCTCCCTCTCTCTCTCTCTCTGGGTAGTCAGACTTCTTCTATGGCAGCTCAGGCCTCTAGCATCAATGTCTCAAGAGACTGGAAATGGAAGCTGCTGAGCTTAGAAACTGATGTATTGTCATTTCCCTGATATTCTACTGGCCAAAGCAGTCAGAGCCCACTCAGACTCAAGGGAGGAAACGTGCATCCTGTATCCTATTTCTCAATAGAAGTAGTGTCAAAGGATGTGTGGTTATTTTTCATCTGCCACACTTTATTACTAGGATTATAATAATAGAGTAAAACCTCCTGACAATAGAAGTGAAGACATAGCTCACCTCCTGCCTAGTCTCCATTCTTGAAATTGGGTGACCTCAAATTCTTATCTTCAACAGAGGAATATCTCATGGTCATTTTGAGACTCAAAGTTCTGTACATGGCACACACTGTGTTTGAAATAATCAGTATACTGAAGATTTTCATTTGTCTCTCCAGATGGTGTCTTTAATATTCTTGACCTGCTCTGTGCCCCAGGAAGCAGATCTTGACCTGGTTTCTGGTTGAATTTGGCCCCTGGACAATGCCAACAGGAAGTCAATGGGTGTTGGTGAGTGAGCTCAGCAACCTCTTAGATGAGTCACAGTGTTTTGGCTATGTGGCTGCCCAGGCAGCCTTCTCCATTCAGCTACCCATATTCTCTAGAAATTCTTTCAAGCCAATGCATGGTAATGGCTTCTAGGTACAGTAATAGTACTGTACCATTCCTTACTAGTTTCCCTCATTTCTAATATATATTCAACTCTCTTGATTTAATCTGTTTGGGTCTTCTGCTTCCTAATGGAGACTGATACAAATGGTCTATTTCTTACATACTATAAACGAACAGTTTTCCCCTTTTTTGTAACAAAATTGTCATTCAATGTTTTTCCTGTTTTTCTATCAGGTTTTTGTCTTTTGTCCTTCCATTTTTAAAAGTTCTTTACATAGTAAATGGCTCTTTGTCTATTCTATACCTTGCAAATATTTTCTCCCAATTTTTTGTCTTTTGACTTAATTTATAGTGGATAATAGCCATGCCAAATTTTTTTTTTATTTTCATGTATCAAATATATCAGTCTTTTCTTTTAGTGCCTCTAGATTTTGAGTCTTTTCCTAAACCAAGGTAAAAAGAATTTCACCCACGTTTTATTCTATTACTTGTAAAAATTTAACTTCTTATATTTAAATCCATGGCTATTTGGAATTTATTCTTGAGTATGGTGTGAAGTATGGATTTAATTTTATCTTTTTCCAAATATACTGTTTGTTTCAGCATCATTTATGAAAGAGTCTGTGTTTTCCGCAGTGATTTGAGATGCCACTTTTCATGTACCAAGTTTCCAATGGCATTTTATTCTATTTCTGGGCTTTTTATTCTACTTCATTAGCGTATTTTTCTAGTCCTAGGACAGTAACGTTCTGTTTTAATTACAGACATTTTATAGTATGTTTATTGTGATTTTTATTGGGATTGTGATAATTAAAAACAGACAGGGAGAGTCCACCACGGTGGCTCAGTAGCAGAGTTCTTGCCTGCCATGCCGGAAACCCAGGTTTGATTCCCAGTGCCTGCCCATGCCAAAAAAAAAAATAGACAGGGAAAATTGACATTTTGATTCTGTTGAGTCATCCTCTCCAAGAATAAGGGATGTTTCAATTATGGAAGCTTTACCTAATATTTAATATCAGGTAGAACTAAATCCTCCTCAAAGTATTTCATTTTTTACTGTTTTCTAGACTTCCCTGCATGTTTATCTTTCCATACAAGCTTCAATATAAACTTGTTTGGCTCCATTAAAAAAGCTTGTAGCTACTTTTATTCGTATTGTGAAAATTAATAAATCGACTTATGGAGAACTGAAATGTACTTCAAGTCTGACAAATAGGTATTTTTTATTTGAATGTACACACACACATGCACACACTAGATTCTAAAAATTCATGCCAGACATAGAGAGAACCAATTTAATTCAATTCAGCAAGAATTTACTTATCACCTACTATTTGCAAGTCAGTATCATAAAATATACAAAGATGAATGAGCCATAGTCTCTGCCCTCAAGAAGATAACCACCCAATGGGGGTGTTAGGCACTTAAACTTAGTATCGATATTAAAAGCTCTTTGGATCTAGTTTATTTTGACTGTAATCAAGCAGGAAAAAAATAATGCAGGTTAAGCATATGATACTTTTTTATTTGTTTGTCATGTTTCATATGTTCATAAATGATTACAGCGCAGCTTACACAGCATTGAACTTGGCATCTCCTTGAGCCATAGAAATTTATAGCCCAAATATTCACACAAAGAACTTTCATATATCTATGATGATCCATATAAGAAATAGAGTTTGTTTTCTCTAGCATATACTGCAGGCTATTCATTATTCTCCAGGTATGCCAAAAACCTCTAACACTAATCATCATGACTGAAATGTTCTCCTTCATAAAAGAAGAGAAATTAAACCATTCATTTATTCTACAAGACAGACCACAAAATTTCATGTAGCGACCAGGGCAATAAAGGAGAGTGTCTTAGCTTCCTGGCAACTATGAAAAAGACCACACAATGAGTTGGCTTAACAAAAGGATGTTACCGTCCAAAGTTTCAGAGACTGGAAGTCTTGCTTCCTTCCATGATTGGTAGTGTTTTGGCTGGCTGGTAATTCTTGAGTTCCTTAACTTTCCTGTTACATTAACATGTCTTCTCCTTTCTTGCCCAGGTTTTGGTTCCCTTGACCTTCAGCTTTGGGCTCCTCCCTGTGGCTTTCTCTCCACATTAAGACTCATCCTGATTCTGTTGGCCATACCTTAACTAAAAATAACATCTTCAAAAAGTCCTAATTACAATGGGTTCACACCCACAGGAATGTGGGTTAAGATTAAGACCATGTTTCTGCTGGGTTACGTACCCAATCTGCCACAAAGAATGACAGGATAAGGAGATGAAGGGTGAGGCACCATTTTAGACAGGACAATGAGAGTCTTCCTGGTGAGAAAGTACTTGGGCAGATATTTGAATGGTTTGAATGGGTAAACAATGTAAGTGCCTCTGAACAGAGACTTCCATGTGCAAGGGAACATCTGCAGAATAAGGGACAGCTTGGAGGCCAGCGCAGCCAGGAGAGAAAGTGAGGGAGAGACTGGGAGCAAAAAGAGCTGAGTAAGTCAGCGCTTAGATAGAATAGGGTCTCTAGGCAAATTTTGTTCTGTGAGAGATGATGCTTTTGAGCGGAGCATGACATATGTCATCTGATCTATGTCTTAAGTCTGGCTGCCATGTGGAGAATGAATTAAAGTGAGGGTCAAGAGTGGGAGTTGTTGTATGGTTCAGGCGAAAGATGACGGGAGCTTGGACTAGGAGGCAGTGTGGAGAGGAAAAGAAGAGAAGTGGAAGGATGTAGAGATTTAGGGCAAGTGAAGCTAAGAGAACTTGCTGACAGACTGAGGTTAGAGATGAAGGAAAGAGAGGAGCCAAGGATATCTCTGTGACTTTTGGCTTGAGCAACTGGATGAACACCTGTATCATATATTGAGAAGAGGTAACTAGTAGAGGGGCAGTTTGGGACAAAACTCTGGAAATCTATTTTGGACCATTACTTAAAGATCCTTGGTTACTTCCCACTAATTTTTTAATTTTAATTTTTTATTGATATATATTATATATTCACATACCATGTCTAATACAAAGATACAATCAATGGTTCACAATATCATCAAATAGCTGTGCATTTCTCATCACAATAGACTTTTTCATTTTAGCAAGAAATAATATATATATGAAAAGCAACACATTTCAAAGCACATAGCAACAATTAGCTGTAGAACAGATTTTAGAGTTTGGTATGGGTTACGGTTCCACAATATTAGGTTTTTACTTCTGGCTGCTCTAAGATAATGGAAACTAAAAGAAATCTCAATATGATGATTCAGTATTCATACTCATATGTTAAACCCTACCTTCTCTGTATAACTCCACCATCACCTTTGATTTTTCTCCCACTCTTTAAGGGTATTGGGGCTATGTCCATTCTAACTTTTTCGAGTTGACTTCCCACTAATTTTTAATATCCCAACATAAATTATAGATTCCTTTAATAGAAAACAGAGTTGTTCCCAGGAAGATGTTTAAGCCAGGCATAAGAGAAGATATGATAAATGATTGCTTGATCATTTTGCAAATTCTCAAGCATTATCCTTCTACTAATAGGATTAAATTAATATTAGAAACTCTTTAGATCTAGTCTATTTCAACAGTAATCAAGCAGGAAAAAATGGAGATTAAACTTAGGATCCTTTAAAAATTGTCTCCAATGTTTCACTTATCAGGAGCAGAGATGAATTTGAAGCTAAACAACTGGCTCAGTTTAAGCTTATGATGCACCCTCACAGGGCCCTGGTTATCTGGTGGGTGGAGGCCTCAAGAGAAAATGAAGTCCTGGTATCATCTCTGAACTAAAGTCCAATAATCCCAGAAAAATGTCACAGCACTGGGGACCGTCACCACACACGATACTGTGGCCCTGCTATTGCTGTTCTTGGGCACATCTTTGTTTTCATGTTTCTTAGATCATTTGAGGTTTGTCCATGGAACTGTGAAGAGCTTTAAGACCAAACATACACCTTAATGAAGCCAGAAGGGTTAAGGTTTGTGAAGTGCTTTGAGGTCTTCAGGTGAAAGACTCTCTGAGGTACCAATTCATATTATTTTTACCTTACAAGAAGCTCTTAAACAAAACAGTAAGGAAAACATGAGCGAAAATTTTTTAAAAGGGGCTGTGAAGAGGATATTCTTTATAAAGAACCTTGAGTTCTGTGGTCAAGTCTTTCTTGGTTAAATGAGAATCCCTGATATTTTGCTAATGATGAAGGAGCACAGCTTTTCCAGGCTCCCACATTTAATCTTAGTAGGTAGTAGAGAGGGCAGAACAGCAATAGTTTTTGTGAACTATAAATTATTATTTTGCATTTTGTGGGGAAAAGAACAGTGAGGTGGAGCAAAGTATGACTGATTTACTTTTTAAGTATCAAGTGATTAATTTTTTCTAAAAGGAAAAGCTCTTTTACTGACAAGAAAAGTAATACAGACTTAACATAGAAAATTAAAAATACATAAAATTATTTCTAAAATGTTAATTACCTATAACCACCACTCAGAGATTACCATTGTTAATATTTGATTTATATAATCCAAAAACATATATATATATGTCTCTCTGTATGTATACATTATATTATCTTTTTGATCTTTTAAGGTTATCGACTTTTAAGAGTGTATTCTTTAAGAGAATGTGATTTCAAAACTGAAAAATCACCTTCTAAAGGTTTCTGTGTTAAGGTGAAAATTTACCTAGCATAGAAATAATGATGTGTATTTGCATTTTATAACACATTTGATGTGCATTTCCTTTTATTCTTAATAATAATAGCTATTGTTATTAACAATAACAATAATTGAAATATTGATAACAGAGGAAAGAATACCTTGCTGGGAGATGTAAGTTTCCATCTCCAGCTTTGATTAGATACAAGACTTCAACCGCTTTAGGCCTCGATCCCGAGTATAAAACGAGAATCTTGAGCTAGATGAAGTCTGAGGCCTCTTCCAGTTTTACAATCCTGTCCAGTCTTGTTTTGAAATATGGGTACTTATACTGAGATGCATCTCCTGGGATGCAAATTTTACTTTCAAATATCTTATCTAAAATGCACCTATTTTCAAGTGAAGGAAAATGGATCGCATTTTGAAGAAAATTTGAGTGCTTTGAAGATGGGGCCTATTTACAGAGACCAATTTGTTTCTGTGCATTATTTTAGCAGGCACCTCTCCTTCAGTCTTGCAGCCTCCTGAGCATCTGAGGTTTCGAGAAGTGGGGGTGGAGGAAGCTTATTACCATGGAGATAGATGGGAGCAAATGGTCATATCATCAAAAGCAAACTAGAAATGTACAAAGCTTTTGTGATGCTGATCCTTTTTTTTTATAAGTAAGAAGAAGAAGGAAAAAAGGCACAAATAAAAGGACAGATCTCACTCATTAAATCCAACACTAATTTAGTAATCAGTGAAATAAAGGTACCCTTGAAAGCCCGCTGCCAGAAAATACAGAACAACAAAGAAGTACAAAAGGTTGCTGGCTGCCAGGTGTAATTTCCAGGTACTCCAAGTGCATTTGGACTCCCCATTCTCTTAGCTTTTTTTTATAGATTGGCCTTGCTCGGGGTGGATTCGAACTATCCATTTAGTCACCCTAGTCTGTTGTCCAAATATTTAGGAGGAGAAAAATTGCAGGAAAATAACCTTTAATTTTATGATTCTCTAAAGGAAACTGTTCAAAATTGAGAGGCATGAGAGGCTATGAATGAGTGCTAATTTATTTTTCTGTTTATTACCTATCACTTTAGATAATCTGCAAATAATTTTGGCAGGACGATAAGAGTTCAAGTTGGGATGAGAGTCAAAATTTTCAAAAAGCAACTTGTATCAGAAGAAAGTAACCATCAATTAGGTTGCTTGCAAATATACACAGCCTTCTATCAACCCCATCTATTACTTCATTTTACTACAGCAGAAGCTGTCAAAACACTGGGAGGCAGGAAAGAATTTATACCCAGTTCCCCATAAACACGCCAAGGAAGAAGCATCATTTAAGAATGATTATATAAAGTTAAAGAACTTGGTCAAGAGTCTGCCTTGAACTTGAGGTAATGTTTTCAAAGTGTTTTGTGCTGTTCAGAAGGAAGCCGCAATTTACATTTTATGTTAAAATGTCAATTATGAGGAAGATTGTCTCTTCTTCTTCCTTCTCTTCCTCTTTTGCTTCTTCCTCCTTCTCCACTTCAGATTTTCCCCTCCTTGCCTAGAGCATTAAGAGAGAAGACTATTCTCAATTAAAAAGACACAGATTTCTTTAATTGATCTACAAATTCAATGCAAAGTCAAATAAAACACGAAGGTGATTTCTTTTTTCTGGAACCTGACAAAATAATACTAAAGTTCATCAGATAACATAAATACATATTCTAGTTTGCTAGCTCTGGAATGCAATGTACCAGAAACAGAATAGCTTTCAAAAGGGGGAATTTATTGAGTTGCAAGTTTTAAGACTGTGAAAATATCCCAATTTAAAAGGGCAAATGTCCAATCTAAGGCATCCAGGGAAAGATCCTTGGTTTAAGAAAGCAGATGAAGTTCAAAGTGTCTTTCTCAACTGGAAAGGCACATGATGAATATGGTGATTTCTGCTAACTTTCATGAAGCTCCCCAGGGACATTTTCCTTCATCTCCAAAGGTCTCTGGCTGTTTGGGCTCTGCAGTTGTGGCTCTCATGGTTTTCTTATTGTTCTGAAGCTTTCTCCAAGATACTTCCTATTTTAAAGGAAGATTCCAGTAAACTAATCAAGACATGCCTGGAATGGGTGGAGTCACATCTCCCTCTAATCAAAGGTTAATACCCATAATTCAGTAAGCCACAACCCCGCAGAGATAATCTAATCAAGTTTCCAATATGCAAAATCAGGTTAGGATTAGGACATGGAGCAATAATGCCATCCTGACCAAAAGAGAGAAAAAAAGTTTAACAAATGGGCTATAGTGGCTGAGAGAGTTCAAGTAAAATCGAGAGGCTACTTTGGAGGTCACTCTTATGCAAGCTTCAATTAGACATTGCTACGTTTCATAACTTGTCAAACCCCAACCAAAACCATTCCAGCCAATCCTAAAGAACACCTAGGGCATCATATAAGATTCTACAAAGGTTCCCTCTTTTGTTGCTCAGATGTGGCCTCTCTCTTTCTCTCAGCCAACACAGCAAGCAGACTCACTGCCCTCCCCCTCTCTATGTGGAACATGACTCCCAGGGGTGTAAACCTCCCTTGTTAATGTGGGACAGAAATCTTAGGATGAGCTGAGATTTAGCATCAACGGATTGAGAAAACCTTCTCGACTGAAAGGGGGAAGAAAGAAATAAGACAAAATAAAGTGCCAGTGGCTTAGAGATTTCAAACAGATTCAAGAGGTTATCCTGGAGGTTATTCTTGTGCATTATATAAATATCCTCTTTTTAGTTTATAATGTATTGGAGTGGCTAGAGGGAAGTACCTGAAACTGTAGAGCTGTGTTCCAGTAGCCATGTTTTTTGAAGATGATTGTATAATTGTATAGCTTTTGCAATGTGATTATGAAAACCTTGTGTCTGATGCTCCTTTTACCTATAAGTATAGACAGATGAGTAAAAAAATATGGATAAAAGTAAACAAATAATAGGGGAAATAAAGGTTAAAATTAATTGAGTAGGTTGAAATACTAATGGTCAATGAAAGGGAGTGGTAAGGGGTATGGCATGTATGAGTTTTTCTTTTTTCTTTCTTTTTCTGGAGAGATGCAAATGATCATGGTGATGAATACACAACTATGTGATGATATTGTGAGCCATTGATTGTAACCATGTCAAGAATGTTCATATGTCAAGAATGATAGTATGTCAGTTTGTTTATAATAAAAATATTTTAAAAAAAAAAAGATTCTACAAAGGTTCCTTGCACTAGGGTAACTTTCCAGAAACCTACAACCTCCAAGTGGGTCCCCAGACCAGATATGTCCTGAAAATGCAGACGGGCCAACCTCGCCAGAGCATTAACTTGTTCCATCCCCCTATACAATATTGTCAACAGCCCCTTCCAACATGAAAAAGTTAGAATGGGCATAGCCCAAATACCCCTAAAGAGTGGGAGAAAGATGGTGATGGTGGAGTTGTACAGAGCAGGTAGGGTTTAACAAATGAGTGTGACTGCTGAATCATTATATTGATATTTCTTTTAGTCCCCAGTGTCTGGAAGCAGCTAGTAGTAAAGACCTAGAGGTATGGAATTGTAATCCACACCAAGCTCTGAAATCCATTCTACAACTAATTGTTGCAATGTGTTTTGAAATTTGTTCCTTTTTTGTATATACGTTATTTTTCACGGAAAAGAAAAAAAGTCCGTTGTAATGATAAATTTTTTTAAATTCAATATGACTTGCCCAATATAGGCAATAGGCTCTTTTATTTCCATTTTTTTAAATAAAGTAAAGGAGACTCAGTGTTTAAATGAATTGCCAACATCATGCATCTACTAAGTGATGCCAATGGGACATAAACCCAAATATATCTGAGTCCAAAGCTATGCTTTTATATATATATATAAAATTTATATATATATATAAATTTCTTAACAAGAAATTTGTTGCAATGTAAGTGCCCATTAATAGATGTACTATTACAGTGTTTGCTGCACAAGATTTTTGTCTATCCTTAGATCAGCCAGTTCTCTTGCTCTTTGCCCATCTCTGTCAGTCTCACTGCAAGGTCCAATCTCAAGCGAACATTTTCCCTGGAACCTTCTGTGACCAGCCCAACCCATTATGATTAGTTCCTCATAAGCTCACCCAGTAATTCACATCTTTACAGTTTACCTGGCATTGGAAGAGATGCCAGTGTGCAGCTCTCTCTGGATTCCATCTTCTCTCTCACCTGCCCAGGGACCTCATTCTATGTATTATTCTCTCTCCTCTATATCTTTAATCTCTTACTCTTAACAGGCTCCTTCCTGTCTGAATTTTAAACTTTTCAAGAGTCTCCAGTTATAAATAAAGCAGAAAATGTGTGGCACAGGAAAACTTCTGTTTCCCTAAGAAGTGCTGAGAGAGGAGCAAAGAGAAAGAACACTGTCACAGTGGGTGCTGGGAATTGCAATTTTCCATGCACTGAATAAGCTTAAATATCAGAAAAGAAAGGAGTGGACAGATAGGGGTGTAAATTGTAACAATAATTTTGTAAAACAGTTTGACATTAAAAAGTTGAAGATTACCATATCCTAGGATCCGGAAATTCCACTCTTAAGTATATACCCCATCGAAGTTCTTAAATATGTGCAACAAGACACATGTGCAAGAATGTTTATAGCTCCAGACTGTGAACAACCCAGATGTCCCTCAAGAGTAGAGGGAATTAAAAATTATGGTATATTCATACAATAGAATATTGATGAGTAATAAATATGAAAAAATTGCAGCCACATGTAATGACACAGATGGATCACATCAGCATTTGAGAAAGAGAAAAGCAGCTCCTGACATCCAAGTATAGGCCTGGCCCTCACAGGTAGGCTTTGCTATCTTCCTGTTGATTATAGATGATTTCACAGAGCATAGACAGTAATATCAGACTAAGGCCACTCTAATGCCATGTAGGATCAAAACAAAAACAAAAGTACTCCATAATTGTGTTGAAGCACAGTCAAAACATGAACATTGCTCTAACCCCACAAATGACCAAATTTCCCATATCCTTGCTAACATCCTTGCCCATATCCTGCATAATCCTATTTGCAGCTAATGAGTAACTGCTGCATTTTCCCAGCTACAGTCTAGTCTTCTTTCCTTCTAGATAAAACTTAGTCAGATATACAATTGCACAATTATCCCTACTTCCTGACAGCGCCCAATCCATAACCCTTTAACCCTCCCCATAATGACCTCATATTAGCCCAAATCCTATAATAGTTATAGAAAGGATTGCCTTTCTAGCACGTTCATACTGAAAAGTCCTATGGTTTCTCATGGTATGTGCTCTCCCCCCACTGTAATGAATGATAAACCCAATTTGTTCAAATAGAGGTGTGTTCTTGGTGGTGTTTGACAAGAGGGTATTAACACATTATGTTGCGTGAAAGAAGCAAGTCACAGAAAAAATGTAAGTGCCATTTAATTGAATTAAAAGGCAATGCTAATTAAATTGTTTAGGGATGCTGTGCTGGTCTGAATTTGTGGTGGACCCCAGAAAAGCCATGCCCTTTGATCCTCATTCAGTATTGCTGGGTGGGAGCATTTTGATTGTTTCTATGAAGATGTGACCCACCCAATTGTGGGTGGTAACTTTTGATTAGATGATTTCCATGGAGGTGTGTCTCCACCCACTAAAGGTGGAGCTGCTTATTGGAGTCCTATAAAAGAGGAAAGATTTTGGAGAATGGGAGATTCAGAGAGAGCAGAGACTGGTGCAGTACCATGAAGCAGAGAGTCCACCAGCCAGATACCTTTGGAGATGAAGAAGGAAAATGCCTCCTGGGGAGCTTCATGAAACCAGAAGCCAGGAGAGAAAGCTAGCAGATAACGCCTTGTTCGCCATGTGCTCTTCCAGCCGAGAGAGAAGCCCTAACTGTGTTCGCCATGTGCCTTCTCACTTGAGAGAGAAACCCTAAACTTCATCGGCCTTCTTGAACCAAGGTATCTTTCCCTGGATGGATGCCTTAGATTGGACATTTCTATAGACTTGTTTTAATTGGGGCATTTTCTTGGTCTTAGAACTGTAAACTAGCAACTCATTAAATTCCCCCTTTTAAGAGCTGTTCCGTTTCTGGTATATTGCATTCCAGCAGCTAGCAAACTAGAACAGATGCATTACCACGTGGGAGATAAAACCATGCAAACAAAGAAATGATTACGACAAATATCAAGATGTTAGCTCTATGAAGGAGGGAAGGGATGGGATGGGTTGAGGGACAATCAAGGAATGGGTATGGTGAAAGGTGCTACTGCAAGGGAATATAGATGCAAGCCTGCTAAAACCTGGAAATTGATCTGAGAACTATGTATGAGGACCCCCCTCCAAATGTGCATCTGAGAAAAGGAGTCGAGCATTATTCCACTAGCTAAAATGGATTCCAGGTGATAAACCTCCAGTCTGGAATGGCTGGTCTTATTCGAGAATGAGTAAGAACAAAACACTGCAAACTAGGGATGTATTTTTGCTGACTAGAAAAACAGAAATAACTTCCAGAAGACTGCAAGGAAGAGCATGCAACAGAAATTGATCTACTGATAGAAAAGAAAATTCCTGGGAACTAGTAACCTTAAAACTCACAAGATGGACTTCCGGGTCAAGATGGCGGCTTAACAACATGCGCGTTTTAGTTCGTCCTCCAGAACAACTACTAAATAACCAGAAACAGTACAGAACAGCTCCTGGGGCCACGTCAGTGACCAGGCACACAGCGTACCCCAGTCTGGACCAGCTGGACTGGCTGTGAGCACCCCCCAGAACCGTGAGTTCCCAAAGCTGCGGCAGCCAGCACCCCTCCCCCACAGGCTGCTTCCCGGAGGGGAAAGGAAAGGACTTTACCAGCAGCAGGGACTGGGCACAATCAAACGCCAATTGTGGAACTAATTAA
>PVIY010042127.1:0-21178 GCA_004026745.1 Myrmecophaga tridactyla
GATTGTATATGTAGAATGGAATGATATCTTAATGTTTTTTTGTTAATTTTTTTTAATTAATAAAAAAAGTTTATAAAAAAAAAAAAAACTAGTCTTGTGGCCTATCTCTCTCTCAGCCAACACAACAAGCACACTCACCGCCCTCCCCCTCTCTACGTGGGACATGATTCCCAGGGGTGTAAACCTCTCTGAGAACATAGGACAGAGATTCTAGAATGAGGTGGGACTCAGCATCAAGGGATTAGGAAAACCTTCTCAACTGAAAAGGGGGAGAGAGAAATTAGAGAAAATAAAGTGTCAGTGGCTGAGCGATTTCAAACAGAGTCGAGAGGTTATCCTGGAGGTTATTCTTACGCATTTTACTGATATTTCCTTTTTAGCTTAACGTGTATTAGAGAGGCTAGAGGGAAGTGCCTGAAACTGTAGAGCTGTGTTCCAGTAGCCATGTTTCCTGAAGATGAACGTATAATGATATAGCTTTTGCAATGTAACTATGTGATTGCGAAAAAAAAAAAAAAACTAAAATTGCGGAATCGTAACCCATGTCAGACTCTGAAATATGTTCTACAACTAATTGTGGCACTGTGCTTTGAAATTTATTGCTGTTTTGCATATATGTTATTTTTCACAAAAAAAGAAGGAAAAAAGGTCACTTGTGATCAAAAAAAATATTTAAGCCCTCTAACCTCCTATATTACGGAGCAGCTAGAAGGAAAAATATGAGAGGATTGTATGGTAGCCCATAACAAGTTCTGGGATGTGTCCTGTCACTACTTGTTAAAGAGGGCTTTGAAAACTTTGCTTTTTTATTTCTTTGCTTTGTATATATGTTATACTATACAATAAAAAAAGTTAAAAAAAAAAAAAGCTAGTCTCAATATTCAGGATGACACCTCACAGAACACCTACAAAACACTTCTTGAAAGGAGAACCATGGAACTCTCAATCTGGCTTGTCTCTCTAATTTGACAACATATACTTTTATCTCTGAGGAAGAGCTCAAGAAGATAGACCCAGAAAAATGGGCGGGGTAAAGGATGAGGAGTCCGTGGCCGAAACAGCGGAACTCTTCCGCATTCAACAGCTATGCGGAGCAATTGCACGGGGAACAAGTGCTCTTTTGTAGATAGGCTCGGGAAGAGGGGGGGGGTGAGGGGAGTAGGGAGAGGGGAAGGGGGAGGGGAAACACTTCAGATATTGCATGATCTACAGTCACGACTAGAATGCAGTGTCAGCATTCTTAGATATTCTAAACGCTGTACATGTTGCTGTATCCTGCAATTCAATGGAGGCCGGGGGGGTGGGGGTGGGGTGCGATTAACTTCCTACCAGTCCAAGGAGTGCTTGGAGAAATTTTTGGAGAACATCTCATTGCTCAGTTTTCCTTGATCCGGCAGCCAGCGCATGGCACCGATGATCCGGCAGCCAGCGCATGGCGCCGATGATCCGGCAGCCAGTGCGCGGCGCCGATGATCTGGCATGGCGCTGGACATGTTTCTACACTTGCACTCTGACGTGGATTTATTACTAAAAACTTGGACTCAGAGTTTTAAAGGGACCTGTTGGTTTTCTTTCTGACATATGCCATCTGAGCAGCCAGAGTGCTCTGCAAACCCAACCCCAAGCTCCTGCTTCTGGAGCCCGGGGAACATGGAGACCTCTGCTTTCAGTGCCCTTGCTCAAAACCCCAAGGTAGCAGCTGATCATTTCAGCTTAATTACCATCCCGCGCCATGCACTGGCTGCCCGATCATCCACGCCATGCACCGGCTGCCGGATCAAGGAAAACTGCGCAATGAGATGTTCTCCAAAGTTTCTCCAAGCACTCCTGGGACTGGTAGGAAATTAATCGCCCCCCCCCACCTCCCCCCGGCCTCCATCGGATTGCAGGATACAGCACGACCCGGGGCAGGCACCCTACTCCGACTCTGGAGGAGTCAGCTAAGCTGCAACTCGGGGCTTCAAATTCCGAACACACGCACGCGCCCTACCAGCATCCTTCCCGCGTGCACTGGCTCTACTTAATGGCCCCGCCCAAGCCGCATGCGCACCTCAACAGGCCCAACCCACCGCAACTGGCGGTAAAGGGATAAGCCAATAGAGGGCTTGTAACTGGCAACTCGTAGGTTTTGAACTTTCGGCGGGCACGCTATAGCTCTCACTGTATGCCACGGGAGGATCCAGGAAGCTGCTAAACCCAGCTCTCGTTCCGACCAGGCGTTCGCCTTGTCCCCAGCGCGCTCAGCCGAGACGCATAGCGTCTTCGACAATATTCAGGGATGGAGTCTCCGTTTGAGTGCAGCCATGATGACACCGGCCACGGCGACCCAGTAACCCACGAGGGCCAGGAAGAACAGCATGGTCAGTGTCTGGACAGGGTCAGGTGCTTTGGCAAACTCCAAGACACGACCTTAAAGCTCGTTCTACAGCCCTGGGCTCCAACAACCTTATCTCTCTCTTTGATTTCACCCCTTTTCAGACGCGAATCCTCCCGTGGAGATTATAGTATCAGGAAAAGACGCAGAGGAGAGTATGCAGACCGAACCTGAGCAAGTAGCAGCCGCCGAAGGAGAAGAAGGAGGTGAAGAAGAAGGCGACGGTGGTGTGGAAACTCCAGGTCCGATGGAGGAAGAGAATTACGAGGGTGGCGGCGGCAGTGAGCCTGGGCAGCAACAGCAGCAGGAGGGCCCAGTCCTTGAGGTCATTGAGCGTCCGCAGCCTCGATACAGGCGCCCTTATCGCGCCCCACTGAACCCCTTTCAGCTGCAGGAGTTGGAGAACGTTTTCCGTTACACTCTGTATCCGGACAAGGCAATGCGGTAAGCGAATTGTTTGGGGCTGCGCCCAAATTCCAGAGCACTCCGTCTGGTCCTGGTCCACGTTTGGCTTTCTCCCAGGGTCCCTAATCGTCCCCTGCCCCGCCCCCCCCCCGCCACCTACCCACCTTCCTGAACCAAACGCCACCTAGGAAGTTGGAAGGTGTGGGGCCCACGCGTCCTTGGGTTCTGGGGTGGGGACGGCGAGTACTAGGCAACAAGGTAAATTGCAGTATTTAAAATAAGCATGGCTGAGAAAATTTGAAGGTAGCCTGTTATTATAAATAACGTTCTCTCGGAACCAGGGCGGGAAGAAGGATGAGGAGAGTGATGCATAGTGAAGCAAGTTTAGGGTTGGTTGTTGCCTTTTTAAAAATTTTTAATAATCTGTTTATCGTGGATTATTTTTGCATTAATTTTTATATTTTTTCATACTACATTAAAACATCATTTACCACGATTCCTCGCCTTTTGGCATATTAAAAAGATACGGGAGAGAAAACCATCCCTAAAACAAGCCTCAAGCGGATATTACAGAGTAATACGGGAGGGCCGGATAGCTTAGTAGGCTAGTAAATTCGAAAACAAGAACTAAATGTATACTACGTATTTCATTTCGTCCACAAACGCAAATACTGAATATTTGGGATTTTCTACTTTCAGAAAGGAGCTTGCGTGGTTCCTGAATGTCCCCGAAGCCAGAGTGCAGGTCAGTAAACCTGATGTAAAAAGCAGTTTGACAGGGCAGCTGTTTTAAAACTTGCTTTGGACTTGGACAGCTTTATACAGTATTTTCTCAAGTTGATGTAGTTTTTCTTACCTTTTCCATGTTTGGCAAATAAGTTTTGAACTTTAGAGGCTTGTGGGGGGGGCGGGGCGCAGAATAAGTAAACTCCATCTTATGGGAATGGCGCATTACTAAACGAAGCATGATTTCCTAAAGGAAAAAAAATGAGCCAAAATACTTTCCCTATTACCAGTATACATATTGTATAAATATAATATATATCCAATAAGTACATTTCACCTTCTAACATGTATGTAATACTTCTGTGTGGAGTCATCTTGGGACTCAGTCTAACTAGGAATTGTTCAAATTCATGCGCGAGTGGGGGAAGGAAATCACAAAAAAAAGCTCTCTCCTTAAATACCTAGGAGCTAGGTTATATGAAGGTTCAACATGCTGAATTTTTTTAAATATTTAAAACCAGCCATAAGTTCTTTGCTTAAGGAGTGAATTTATAAATATTTAGGTATTGGAGTGCGGGGAAATCACACAGAATATACCTTATGAGTAACTACTGTTATGTTTTGTAAGCTGAAACTGATGGAGGGGAGTAGCTGAGAAGTCCAAGTGTCTGGTGCCCTCCTGATACGTTTTTGTGTTTGGTAAAGTGATGCAGGGAGTGGCAGCTCTCAATTTTCGTTTTCTGGAATACTTTGATGTGTTAGCCTGAAAACGTTGCTACAAAAGTTATAGTATGGTGGAGTTGGGGGAAAGGTTTGCAACCTTTGGAAATTTGCCTAAAAAACAAAACAAACAAAAATAACAATTTTGAATACAGTTCCACTTACCTAAGAAAGGTGGAAAGGTTAGAAAAGAACTGTACACAGTCAAAATATGCCTTGGTATATTGTATAAATTCAATTCTATGAAGTTACCAAGTACATTATTGAATCTTTTCTTGAGGAATTTCTAACATCTAAGGATTTTTTTTTTCCTTTTTCATGGTACTGTTATGAAGAGGTGGATTTTGTGGAATTTGTTTTGGGCGGTGGAAGTTGGTTCTCAGTTCATGCTAAATTCTTATCTGGTTATCTGTGTTAATTTGAAGTACTTGTTTTGTATACTCAGGCAGTGATGACTAATTTGTAGTTTCATGGGATCAAAAGGTGATTATTTGACAGCATAGAAAACCATAAGCTGTATCAAAGTTGTTTGTACAAAAACAAAAATCAGCAAGAACATATTAGCATTGCTCTAGAGTATGTGTATGAATGCAGTGATGGAAATGGGTTGCAGACCTGACCATGGTGTCCAGAAAAGCAGCCCAATAGGGCAGGCCACTGAGTACTGGCATTCCTCGGTTTGGGAAGGCTAGACCTCTACTTTCTCAGACTGGCAAGGCAAGCTCAGAGGAAAAGAAAAGGTTTAGTAAGTTGCTTTCCTTCCCTTCTGGGTTTACATAGTGCTCTCTCAATGGAATTCCAGAGGGAAAATGAGCCACATGAAGCAAAAAAGGAAAAAGACAAAATTCACTCATTGATTTCCAAATTCTACTGCATGAATTTCCCCAAGAAACATTTAAGAGATGGTTCATCTTTCTGTATTTCAAATACAATAGACCTGTTTTATGAAACCAGTATTGGAAATACAAGCCTAATGTCCCATACCACATCTAGCCCGCTGTAAGCCTGATTATGATTAGGGAGCTTTGGCCAGTGGTAGATTTTAATTCACCCAAATGATCTGTATTACACGGGCCTTTTTTTTTTTTTTTTAAAGACTGTCTTTTCATGCAGCAGAAAGTCCCCAAATCCTAAGATGAGAGAGTGAGAGTGAAAAGGAGGTATCAAGCACGGAGAGGAGGCCCTTTGTCTCACATTAAATTTGCAGTTTGGGAACTTCCAAAAGCATTAAATACAATGTAAATCCTGCCCCATTAACTAGGATGCTTAGGGGATAGTGAAGTCTAATTGACAGCTTTTTATTTTTGGTCTTTAACAGTTGGCAGGTATTTAAGGAGGGAGCTTTTTTGTGTGTGATTTCCTTTCCCCATTTGTATTTTTTTTTTTTTACATGGGCAGGCACCGGGAATCGAACCCGGGTCCTCTGGCATGGCAGGCGAGCATTCTTGCCTGCTGAGCCACCGTGGCCCGCCCCCCCCCCCATTTGTCTTTGACTATCTCCCTAAAATGCATATTGGACTCCCTGCCACAGGGATTAGTTATGAGATTGGAATCTCGTTGTTGAGGAATGGTGCTGACTCCACCTAGGGTGCCCAACTCTGCGGTCAACAGTGACTCCCATCCAGGATCCTGGAACTGTAACTAAAGTTGAGGGAACTGACCTTGTCCTGATGTTCATGTCAGGTTAGACATTCCTATAGCTTGTTACCAGGCAACACATTATCAGTAGAGACCTGGTGCAATTCATCAGCTAGATCTACTTCAAAAACATGGGAAAAACTATGAAAGAATATTAAAAGTGAGAGGAGAAGGCGGCTGCCATGGTTCAGCAGGCGGAGCTCCGACCTGCTGTGCTGGAGGTCTGGAGTTCGATCCCTGGTGCCTCCTGCCCATATGCAAAATTAAAAAAAAAAAAAAGTGAGAGGAGAGAGATAAAACAAGAACTCTAGTCCAGAACTTGGCACATAGTTGATGCTAAAGGCAAGCTGAAGGGAAGTGGTGTAGTGCTCATTTTCCTAACACATTTTAGCAATAAAGAAATAGCTTCTCCTATGTTGGAAAATGTCAATAGCATGTAGAGTTGCATGTTCTCTTTTTTCCTAAGATGACAATAATTGTTAATATACTAAATATATCCCTTTTTCCCTCTGTTGAAGGTTTGGTTTAAGAATAAGAGGGCCAAGTGGAGGAGACATCAGAGAGCATTAATGTTCAGAAATATGCCACCTGCTGTCCCGGGCCAGCCATTCTTCATGATCTTGAATGAGTACAATAATGCTGTTTTTGTTCAGGAGCCTGACAGGAGATGGATTTTTATGATGCCACCACCTCCTCCACTGCCTAGGCCACCCATGCCACCAATGATATTCTTAGCTCCCACACCCATGCCTAATCTACCCATGTTTCCTCCACTGTTACCTCCCTTTGGCCTGCCCTTATATGGTCTGGCATGGGGCCCTATCATCAATTGTCCTTATGTAGTTTCCAATTTCTAAGTATGGTCTCTATGAAATTTTTCCAATGCACTTTTCTGCCATACTCAAATTGTTCGTAGCAATCATCAATAGCAGTTCACCAAATGCCTTTTAAACGTATTAAACAAAGTACCACATCATTGTCCCATTTTTAGGGCACTTTTTTCAGATTTTCAATAAAGATGTGAATTCTCTGTTTATTTGTTTCTGTGTGTCGGATTGTTCAAGAGGGTATGGATGGGAATTGCTAAGGGAATCCCATTCAAACAGAATGGCAAGGAGGCAGTACCCCCAAGATCCTGTACCTCACAGAAGTTTCCTAGGGCACGTGGTAGAATTACACTGACCCAGACATTCTCCTCTGCCCCACCCCCAAAGCCTCATTCTCATCCCCACCCCACCAGAGGCCAGAATGAGGCTCTTTTTTCCCACTCTCCCTGCCCCAGTTAAGGAGAGCATATTCCTATACCTTCTCTCGCTCAGAAGCAGGCAATCAAACCTTAAAATGTACTTGGCTCCTTTGGTATCCTTAAGACAACCTCGGTTCCTGCTGATTAAACACTGAAAGGAAACCTTTTGGTTTAGTTATGCACGAAGCAAGAGTAAGAAAATGGTCCCCTGAGCAATGTTGTAGAATAATCGCTTATTGAAAAGAAGCTGCCGTACCGTGGCTTTGTTTATGCTGTCTTCTTCATGTGAAACTGCCAGGGCAGAAAATAATAGAAACAAAAATGAAGTGATGAGGAAATGAGGCCAGGCCCACCTAATTCTCAGGATAAGTTTTGCTTTTGTGCAATCTCTAGCAATGTGAGGTTCCTTTAAAGTAGTTTTATGTTTAAAGTGATTGTGAGCACCATTATCATTAAATGAAATGATTGCGTTGTATACAAATAAGGTGCTGTGGTTACACCAGAATGTCTTCTCATGAGAGCCAATTGAAGGCCAGTTTCACAGTGTTTATGTGTTCCCAGTGTGAAGAAATGCTCTTTTTTGAGAAAGCATCCCTTTTTTCTGGGTTGTCTGCTACTTTTCATCCTCCTTTCTCTCCTACCTTCACATTTGTGGGTGTCAAACATCAGCAAAGCAGTTGTGTTTAATGTGGGGCTTCTGCAGAAAGAGTTTATTGCCTCACCAGAGGCCACAGGTCCCGGTAGAAGTAAGAAACGTCCAGGAATGCCCCTATGCATGCAGGCAAACCCATTTGCCAGGAAATTTTTTTCCCCTTTTGTTGAATTTTTGTTGTTGTTGTTCATTCCATTGTACTGCGCTTTGTATAACTATTTAGGAAAAGTCCCAGGGGTCAGCACATGTTTAGTCTGATAGTTATTTATTTCTACTTGACATATTTTGTACCACTTTGCCCACTCTTGCTCACCCATTTTTGCTCATTTATCTTCATCACAAAAACACGTGAGTATCTGCAGATGCTCACAGAAGGTCAAAGGGAAGAGAAAAAGGGGGCTGGGAAGCTTGAAATCATACTTCCATTATCCTTCCCCATCCAAAGAGTTTTCAATGATACATCTTTTCCTTATATCCAAGAAAAGGAGATTTTCCATAATCATTTGGCATGAGTTTTCATGTGTCTTATGTTACCTCTTAGTATAAAAGACCCACAGGTGATCTAGTTTTTTTGTAGGCTAGATTCAGAATTTCCACAGCAAACCTATTGTGCCTTCAACAATTAAAATCAATACAATTAGAACTAGACTGATCTTCTGCTTAATATCCGTATTAAATGAATAGAAACTGACTTTGAACTACTTATCATTGGGGTAACTAGTTTAAGGGGATGAAATAGGTTACAATCTCCTTTCGCTGGGGCATGTTGGTGGGGATAGTACTGTAAAACCATCCCCACATTTTTTGGTACCTTACATCTATTAAGCCTTTATTATGTGCCAAGCAATGTAGTAAATAATTTAAGTAGATGATCTGGCTGACCCTCACATAATTACCAAGAGTGTGGAAATATTATCCGCATTTAAAAGTGAGGAAATATGCCCACAAAAACAAAATAATGAGAGGCAGGATTTGAAGCCAGGTCTGTCTGACTCCAGAAACTGTGCAATATCAAGGTTAACACAGTGATTATGCACTCAGATGCCAGCGTTAAGGTTCCAATTCAAGTTCCAGTTCCAGTTCTGTCACCTCCCAGCTCTTTGTACCTGGGCAAATACCTAACCTTCTATTGCTTTAAGATGAGAAAAATAGCAATAGCTCTCTCACAGGACTGACAAGAGGAATAAATGATATATAATATATAAGTTGTCTAACAGAATGCTTAGACGCAGAATAAACACTCAGAAATGCTTGCTAGTATTACTCCATATAATTTTCTATCATCACATTATAACTGGTCGTGTCCATCATATGTTATTAAAGAAAGAGGCCTGCTTAAGAGTCAGGCAGACCAGCATCTTACGGCAGCCCTAAAATTTATTTTTCACTTTGAAAAAGCCACTTAAATCTCTATTTCTGTTTCTGTTCTACAAAATGGTGAGGTTAATAATCTGTCCCCTTAAGGTGTAGTCTTAAAGTCATCTGTAGAGCAAAAATCGTATATAGTAATAGCAGTAGTTGCCATTTCTTAGGTGCTTATTATGAGCTAAATCTCGTTTAATCCTCACAAAAACCTCACAAATTAATTGTCATTCTCCTCAATTTGTATATAAATAAACTCAAGCGTCCATGAAGTTATGTTGTATTGAAAGCTATGCTCTAACCACATACCTAGCTAAATAGGGAACGCAGCCCCTAGATTTGAACACATATGTTCTAAGCCAGGGATTGGCAAACCTTTTCTGTAAAAGATCCGGTAGCAAATATTTTAGATTTTGTGGCCCACACAGTGTCTGTCCCAACTACTCAACTTTGCTTGTGTAGTTCAAAAGCAGCCATAAATAATCCATAAAGGAATGAGCATGGTTATTTCAATAAAATTTCATTTATGGACATTGAAGTTTGAATTTCATATGATTTTTTTACATGTCACTAAATATTATTATTCTTTCAATTTTTTTTAACCTTTTAATGTAAAAACTGTCCTTAGCTGGCGGGCAATACAGAAACAGGCAATGAGCCAAATTTGGCCAATGGGCTGTGGCTTGCTGCTGTCCCCTGTGCTAAGACAAAAGAAAAGAATGTTTCTTCCTGGGAGGTCATAGTTATTCATGTCATGAATTTTATTGTTAAAGGGGAATGGGGATTGTTTTTGTGTTAAAATAGAACCAGTTACATTATGGAATAGAATGTAAAATTTAAATTGATTGTCAAAATAAAACTTGAAGTTCTAAAGATAAAAAAAAAAATAATGTGTCCCATGTATACACAGTTGTTCTAAGGGTAACATGAAATCATACATTTTTCAGAAAATCATAAAAAAAAACAAAGAATCAATGTGTTATGTAAGCAAAAGGAATCATCTCCTATATTACTTTCTAGAGATCAGATGATCCTATAAATGCTTTTACTCCCCACCTCTCTTTCCAAGACAAATTCTTTCTACTTTTTCCTTTCTCCTCAAAGACAGAGGAAATCAACTGAGGTGAATAACATGAAGAGGAATTTCTTGGAATGAGCAAAATAGATATTTGATAATAGTAAAGAATTGGTCCTGTTTTGGCTGTGATGATTATGCAGTATTTATTTTTATAAAAAGGGTATATCTATTACAGATACACATTGAAATATTTATTAATGAAATGATGTGATACCTAGGTTTGTTCCAAGTCAATTCAGAGATGGATGCAGGGATGTTGGAGAATGGGTGAGGCTATTGATGAAACAAGATTGGATGTGAATGATAATTGTTGAAACTGGTCAATAGGTACCAAGGGGTTCATCTTACAATTCTCTGTATTTTAGTATACATTTGGCATTTTCCATAATTAAAAAACTTACAAAAATTATCAAGTTTTGTAAAATCAAATGTCAACATGGCCAGGCAGGTAACAAAAACGACAGAAGCAACAGAGTGGGGACCGTGGCAAGCTGGGAAAGAATACGTCACCTCCAAAGCGGATAGCAAAACTCAGCTCTAGCTCAGTGTTACAGGGAAAGAAAGTTACAGGGCTGCCAGAGTTTCCGATTTTTTAAGACTAGCCAAAGTTGTTAATGAATTCAAATATGTTTATTGAAAAGTGTGCTGGCCATCTAAAACAAGCCTGTAGACCAGTTTCAACCTGCAGCTGCCAATTTGCAACTTCTGCCTGAAAAGGTCATTTTAAGCAATTTCACAACTCTGGAACAGTAGAATGTAATGAAGGACCCTTCCAAAGCCAACAATCCTAGGATGCCATCATTCTTCCCTGTTCTTCCTCATCATAAGTCCTCCACCCATGTATGCTTTGTCCTCTGCTCTCAAGTCCTGACCACCAGTTTCTCTAACTTTATCTTTCACTCTTACTACAATTCTTGACCACTGAGGACCAAAACAACACAAGCATCAAAGATAGGAGGCCTTACTGTAACAAATTAGGCTTTAGGCCCACCTGACCTGACTCTTCTTTCTGGTACACTATGCAGTCTTCTTAATGATAAGTGGGTGGCTGGAGAGAGTCTTAAGAAACATTATCCCTCAAGGGGCAAGGTAAGAGGCTGGGTGCGTCAGGGCATCCTAGAGAAGGACAGATAGGGATTTTGTGAAACTAGTATCTCTTATGGTCAAGAAACATTTTTTCTAAAGTCCAACAGCTCTTTCAATATCTTTTGTTTCTTTTTCTTCTAATTGAAGTAAAACTTAAATTAATACTTTTATATTTTAAAACTATATGTAAACAAAGTATATGTAGTATAATTCCAAACTTATTAAATTCTCTCTCTGCATTGATCCTTCTTCATCTTTGTATGCATAGAGATGTCTGTGAAAACGTTCACCAGTGTCATCCCTGATTATTTCTTGGTCATGGGATGTGGGGAGATATGTTCTCTCTACTTTCGACTATTATGAATTGTTTGAATTTTTATAATGACAAGTTAAATTTTCTATGACGACAGTAATGTATTACCAAAAAGTACCAATGGGAAGAAATTTCAAATTTAAAGAAAACATCATCTTTTTTACTTTGTTGACTTTGAAGAATAGAAAGTAACCTAGTGTTGCCAGATAAAATGTAGGACCCACAGATAAATATGAATTTAATTTCAGATAAACAATAAATAATGTTTAGTATAAGTTTGTCCCAAATATTGCATGGGACAAATATATTATCCACAAAATATATTTGCTTATATGTAATTCAAATGTAACTATGTGTCCTTTATTTTTATCTATCAAATCTTGCAAGCATAAAATAAACACATTGTCAGTTGCTAAGGAAATATTTTGAATACTTTTTCCTTATCTTCCCATCCAATTGTAACTTTACTTTTAATTCAAGAGAATTTCAGAAAAAAAAAGTACTTTGATTTAAGCCAATCCTATACATTCCCATACACACCACACATATATGACATATATGACACAGTATGCACTCTATATTATATATTATGTGGTACATACACCCACACACATAGAAAGTAGCCAAAACACAAGCAAAATTGACTGCATTGTTGATACAGCCATTCATTGAACCATGTCCTGTGGCCCATTCTCCTTCCCTTCAGTTATTTCAAGTCTAAGGCTGAAAAATGACCTAGCATCCGGTCCAGCTTACACTTGGGGTGCCTCGTGCAGAAGCTTCTTGTCAGTTGGAGGTCTACTGGGGCCAGGGAAGGCAAGAACTGTTTCGGAGGTTCTCTTTGGAACCTTGTGGTTGCTAGGGGACGGGTTCTGGGAGCTAAGGCGATTGAGATCTTCCCTTCTCCCCAGGCAGCGATGGCTTGTGCAGCACTGAGGGTGTGGCCTCAGGATCTGAGGATCGCAGGTGGTCCCTGTTACTCACATTCTTTATCAGATCCAGAGCCTAAAGTGGCCTCAGACAACAGCTGGGAGACCATAGCCAGGGCTACTGAGAGAACCCTATCTTGTGGTCTCAACTCTCAAGAGCAGTCTGGGAGTATAACCTTGCTTCTGACTCCAGGATACTCTTGAGTAAGTATGAATTTTTGAAACCCCTTCCTGCTGTGTACCTCAAAGGATACCCTGCTACTCTTTTCCTATGTGAGTTTTCATAGTATCAGTCACTAAAGGGAAAATGGCTATTTTAAATTGGCATCATTGGCCCTCTGGCTTGGATTGTCTCATGACTGCACCAACAGTTTTACCTACTGGCATAACTGGTTTTATTGTGCTCCGCTTTATTGCGCTTTCTACATATTGCATTTTTGACAAATTGAAGGTTTGTGGCAATCCTGCATGAAGGAAGGCCATCTGTGCCATTTTTTAAAACAGCATGTGCTTATTTCGCATCTCTCTGCCACATTTTATTTACTGTATTGTTTCGGTTTAAAAATGCTATTGGAATGCAATATACCAGAAATGGATTGGCTTTTACAAATGGGATTTATTAGGTTACAAATTTACAATTCTAAGGCCATGGAAATGTCCAAATTAAGGCATCAACAATAGGATACCTTCACATTCAGGGTTTCTCTGTCACATGGGAAGGCACATGGCTAAGTCTGCTGACCCTTCTCTCTTGGGTTGGTTTCCGTAATGGTTCTCTCAGCTCCTGTGGGTCCTTCTGGCCTGGGTTGTTTTCCTCCCTAAGCATCTGTCATCTCTCAGCTCTCTTAAAGGACTCCAGCAAGCTGATTAAGACCCAACCTGAATGGGCAGGGGGTCATATCTCCATGGAAATAATTTACTCAAAAGGTCCCACTCGCCGGTGGCCGCGGGAGGTGGGTACGTAGGTGTGCCCGGTCGCGTGCCTCGGGTCCGCGGCCTTGCCTCCCTGGCCTTGCCTATCTTCCCTCTTCCCTTTCCACCCCGAGCCTGCCATGCCTCAGTACCAAACCTGGGAGGAGTTCAGCCACGCGGCCGAGAACCTCTACCTTGCAGACCCTATGAAGGGACGTGTGGTTCTCAAATATAGGCATTCTGATGGGAGTCTGTGTATTAAAGTAACAGATGATTTAGTTTGTTTGGTGTATAGAACAGACCAAGCTCAAGATGTAAAGAAGATTGAGAAATTCCACAGTCAACTGATGCGACTTAAGACTTACGGTAGTCAAGGAATCCCGCAGTGTTGCCATGGAAACCGACTGCGTGTTCTGAAGTGAAGACTGTCATGTTCTTAGGAAGTAAATAAATATCTTTTGAATTTGAGGAAGTGTTGGGACAGAAAATACTTTATGTAACTAAATGGGTTAATCAAAAACCGAGAGACCATTTTTTGTGCTTTGTTTTTAGAGAGCTAGGAATGTAAATTAGTTAATTTAGTCAGTTAGCCTCTATTTTGGGAAATTGAACATGAAATGCATCTATCTTAGAAACTTTTTGCAGATTATTTGATGTTAGGCAAAATATATAATTATTTCTTTGGTAAATTTGTATCCATAATTTGAAAAAGATACCAAGAGGAGCCAATCTTCCTTCAATTTCGTTCTTCGGTCTTTAAAAGAAAATTAAATGTAGCCATTTTAGTGAATCAATAATTGTTTTGGAGCAGCATAAAAATGTGTGCTGTTGATGACCAGTAAATATTTAATATAGTAACTGGAATTAACTATGAATAATAGTATACCTATTTAAGTATAGTAGTGTAGTCTCAATTATATCTAATGGTAATTATGAATTACAAGTATTTCTTTACCTTAAACTTGCCAGAGTTAAACTATATTTTTGAATGTAAGGTATTTAGTTCACCGAGTTATAATTTATTTGAATCCAGTTTTCAGTAATCAAAAATAACTGCAATTACTTTGAACACATGAACAGAATGATGGTCACTAATGACTGAAATCACCCTATCACAAAAATATTTACTACATGTATCCTATCTATAATTTCTCAGCAGGGCTAAGGATTATTTGACCTGTTAAATGTTTGCATACCTCTGTGATAACCCTGCCCATTTTCTCTTTACTTAACCAAGGTGTTAAACATGACTGTCAAAACTATTGTTTTCCATTAAACCAGAAATATGATATCAGTTGATATTTATCTTGTATTTGTCACCTGAGTTTTACCACCAAAATGTAATTTTCACATGTTGAAATGTGAAGAGTAAAATGAAAGCATTATATTTTAAAATATTTTTTGTTAGAAATTTGTCATGTTGAGTAGCATTTTAGCATGGAAAGTTCCATTGGCCATTATGAATTTTGGAATGTTTCACAGAGGTCAGCAAATAAAATATTACAGGAATTAAAAAAAAAAGTCCCACTCACAGTTGGGTGGGAAGGTTCTCCATGGAAGGTTCTCCATGGAAGCAAACTAATCAAATGGTCCCACCCAACAATATGTCTGCCCCAACAGATTAGATTAAAAGAACATGACTTTTCTGTGGTACATAACAGTTTCAAACTAGGTATGTACATTGTTTTTCTAGAATAATGCTATTGCATGAGCAATAGAGTACATTATAGTGTAAACATAATCTTGACTGGGAAACCAAAAATTTTGTGTAACACACTTTATTGTGGTATTCACTTTACTGCAGTGGTCTGGAGCCAACCCCACAATATCTCTGAGGTATGCACATACTGTCAAAAGAACTGCAAATACAAGATAATAAAAAAGTAATAACAAAGTCCCTTGAGGGTAAAAATAGGGAACTACTAAACTTTACCACCAGGGAAATCCCTGGTACTGTTTCGAACATTAGTGATACCCAAATCAAAGGACAAACCTTTGATCTTGAGGCTTGATCCTGTGAAGCTTATATATGTAATGGAGAAGCTTAGCCTACCAATAGGTATGCTAAGAATTCCTTCTGGAGGACCTCTTTTGTTGCTCAGATGTGGCCTCTCTTTCTCTAAGCCCAAATCTGCAAGTGAAACCATTACCCTCCTCCCTGTGTGGGACATGACATTCAGGGGTAAAAGTCTGCCTGGCCCTGTGGGAGATGAATCCCAAGCGTTGAGTCTGGCCCTGGCACAGTGAGATCAACAATGTCATCCTGACCAAAAGGAGGAAAAGAAGTAAAACAAAGTATGCCTAAGAGTTACTTCTGGAGGACCTGTTTTGTTGCTCAGTTGTGGCCTCTCTCTCTCTCTCTAAGCCCAAATCTGCAAGTGAAACCATTGCCCCGCCCCCTGCCATGGGGCATGACATCCAGGGGTAAAAGTTTCCCTGGTGGTGTGATAAATGACTCCCAGGGATGAGCCTGGCCCTGGCACCATGAAATCAACAATGCTATCCTGACCAAAAGGGGAAAAAGAAGTGTAACAAATAAGGTATCAGAAGCTGAATGTGAGAATGATAGAGGGAGGAGGCCTGGGGGAACAAAGGAAATCAGAAAGAAAGATAGACAAAAACTGAGATGGTATAATGTAGGAATGCCTAGAGTGTGTAATGATAGTGACTAAATGTACAGATTTTAAAATGTTTTGCATGAGGAAGAACAAAGGAATATCAATAATGTAGGGTATTGAAAATAGATGGAAATTAATATTTTAACATTTTAACTTATATGTAAGATTAAAGCAAAAAATATTTATTTGGTACAAAATTTATATTTTGACTAGTGCATTTCCTAATATAACTTATGTGGACAGCTTAACAGAACACCATAAGTACATGGAACCTTGAGTAGGGCATGAGGTTTTGTAGGTTTGTCCAGAGTGATGCCTCGATAAATCCCAGAAGGATTTGAACAGTGAATAAAAAAGTATATGCAAACTTCCATTGGGGGAATGGTAAGAAAGAAGGAAAATTCAGCTTCCCCAAGTGGAGAATTCTTGATATTCTCACAAGGAGTGGGGACAACCAAAGCCCTATGCTGAGCCCCCAATCTTGGGATCTGTTCATATGAAATTTAACCCTGCAAAGGATGGGCTAAGCCTACTTAAAATTAGACCTAAGAGTCACCTCCAAGAGAACCTCTTTTGTTGCTCAGATGTGGCCTCTCTCTCTCAGTTAACACGACATGCAAACTCACTGCCCTCCCCCTTTCTATGTGGGACATGAATCCCAGGGGTATGGACCTTCCTGGCAACGTGGGACAGAATTCCTAGAATAAGCTGGGACTCAGCATCAAAGGATTGAGGAAACCTTCTCGACCAAAAGGGGGAAGAGAGAAATGAGACAAAATAAAATGTCAAAATAAAATGAATTGAGAGATTCCAAACAGAGTTGAGAGGTTATCCTGGAGGTTATTCTTACGCATTAAATAGATATCACCTTTTTAGTTAAGGTCTGATGGAGAGGCTGGAGGGAACTGCCTGAAAATGTAGAGCTGTGTTCCAGTAGCCATGTTTCTTGAAGATGATTGTATAATGATAAAGCTTTCACAATGTGACTCTGTGATTGTGAAAACCTTGTGTCTGATACTTCTTTTATCTACCTTATGGACAAATGAATACAACATATGGATTAAAAATAAATAAATAATAGGGGGAACAAATGTGAAAATAAATTTAGTAGATTAAAATGCTAGTGATCAATGAAAGGGAGGGGTAAGGGGTATGGTGTGTATGAATTTTTTCTGTTTTCTTTTTATTTATTTTTCTGAATTGATGCAAATGTTCAAAGAAATTATCATGATGATGAATATACAAGTATGTGATAAAAAAGAACGTTCGTATTGTATGTTGATTGGTTTTATTAATAAAATTTTAAAAATCAATAAATAAAAGCCATTACATTTCTGGTATATTGCATTATGGCAGCTTAACAAACTAAAACAGTGGTATACTGGGAGAAAAAATACACCCTAATGTGAACCATGGACAATTGTAAATCATACAATTATAATATTCTTTCATCAGTTGTAAAAAAAGGTACCACACGGTTGTACAATGTTAATAATAGGAATGGTATGTGGGAACACTGCTTTTTACACGATTTTTCTGCAAATCTGCAATTTCTCTAATTTAAATTTTTAAAAGAAAAAAGGAGAACTAGAAGATGGAAGGAAAAAATAAACAAAAAAATATTTTTTTTAAAAAAGAAATGTATATGGAAAAAAAAGTCATCTCCAGAGAACTCTGCTATTACTCAAATGTAGTCTGTCTCTAAGCCAAACTCTGACCTTCCCCACTACATGGGACATAATTTCCAAGGGTGTAAGCCTGGCCCTGACATTATGGGATATAACTGGCCTAGCATCATGAGACTTAAGTCCCAAGAATGAGCATGGCCCTGGCATTGTGGATGAACTGACCAAAAGTGGGGGGAAAATAAGAGTTTCAATGACTAAGAAATTTCAAATCAAGTTGCAAGGTCTTTCTGGAGTTTCAGCCAGATATAGAAAACTGCCACAATTCAGCAACCCCCAACCAACAGTATTCCTGAAAAACCTGAAACATATTCTCGGCTCTGTAAAGTTTTACTTTTCAAGTTTGTTTTTCAGAGACTTAAAACCTCCAGATTGTTCCAGTGCCAGAGAAGCTCTGTAAACCAGGACTACCAGACTCTCCAAGAACAGCATCCAGTTTCATCCCTCTACCCCTTAATGACAATGCCCCTTTTCAGCCTTGAAACAGAAGAATCGTCGCCCAGATAACCCTCAAGATTGAGAGATAATTATCACAAGAGAAGGAAGAATTGTAATCAAGAAATTAGGATTTTTCTTACATACATACATTCTGTGCCTAAGCATGTAATCAATCTGCACATGCTCAATAATCAGATCACCTCTAATTACAGATCCAGATAATGAGCCACTGTGCTCATTATCCTAAACCCTGCCCATCTTTTTCTCTAATAAAACTGTCAGAATGACTGCAGTTCAGAGAAACAGATTTTGGGCCAATAGTCCATCTGATCTCCTACTACATGCCTAATAATAAACTCTTTCTGTCTTTGAGACCCTGGCGTCTCAGGAATTGGTCATTTGAGCACATCTGGCAAAAGAATCCACCACCTTTGTCTGATAACACTATGTAAGGTTTGCCCCTTCTGGACTCCTTATTCTGTAAAATAAAGAGATCATTTGCTGAAAGATTTTCTTTGCCCTGAACCTGTGTTCCCATCGTTGTAGCAACTCACTACACAGATTTTGGCACAGCAAGCAGTGTGCACAGAGAAATATGGAATGAATTAATTTTTTTGGCCCCTCTTACCACATTTGCACTCCTTTTTAAATGTGAGATTTTATTGAGATATATTCAAAAGTAAACAATCAACGTCTCACAGTAATCATCATTTAGTTGTGTAATCATCACACTCAACTTTAGACCATTTTCATTGCTCCAATAAGAAAAATATCAGATAGATACAAACAAGAAAACAAAAAACACCCCATATCCCTTATCTACCCCCCCATTATTGACCCCTAGTATTGGTGTGGTACACCTGCTACTGTTGATGAAAGAATACTAAGCTATTACTATTAACTATAGTCTGTAGCTTGGCAATAGGTAATTTCCCCCTGTATATCACACTATTATTAACTCTTTGTACAAGTGTCATATATTTGTAGTAGTTCACACAAGAACTTTTTATATTTGCAGTATTAATCGGTGGCATGACTCTGAACAACTCGTACTTGCATTCCTTTTGTACAGGAATATCTTTAGCAACACTGGACTCAGGGTTTTGTGGGATAAACTGAAGGGATGCCCCCACCCTACCAGCATGGGTAGATGCACTGACTCGTGACTGGGTGACCTAGGGCATGCTATCTCAGCCCTCTGGGAGACAGGCAATGATAAATGGGATTTTGAAAATTCCCCCGTGAATGCCAGGGAATTGGCAAATTGGTTTACCCAGACTGATTCTGAGTTTAGTGTGAGACAGGTTGTTATTCAGGAGGCTGTTCAAACTGAAAGTGGGATCTGGAGGTGCAAATGAAGATACGAGCTTTTACAAAGAAGGAGATACAGGATATGAAAGACAGATTTGGGCAGAAGACAAGGGAGGACCTCCTGTCTTGACTGTCTCGACTTTATGATGAAGGGACGATGAGCAGCCTGATTAACCACACTGAGTGGAGAATTTTCAATTGCCTTGCATCAAACCCCAACCTCCAACAGACTCTCAGCAAGCTGGAGCTGAGAGAGGAGGAAGTGGGGAAAGGGGAAGGAGTGGGCTGAGCCACTGCTAGGTGAAGCACAGCCCCAAACTCTGTATGACTGGGTCCAAAGGGAGACAGACAAGTAAACGCCACTCTGGGTGACCTCCTCCACATTCCAACAAGCCTTGGAGTAAGGAAAAGAAAGCTATAGTTATACACTGACACACTGGGTGTAGGTGTGTGGATATTCCATCCCAGCTGGAGGGATTTAGGCCCTCATCAGAATCCTATTTTGCAGCTGGACATTGATGATTTTATTACAAATGAGCCCTCTGAGTGGGACAAGCTGATTTTGTTCCTCACCCTAGTGCTGCCCCTGGGAGATGCAAGTGAGTGAGTTTATCATACCTCCCCGCCCCCATTGTGGAAGAGCCTTCCATACTAAAGGAGTGACCACTGTTGTGACTGGGAGGGTAGCTGGGTCAGAGGGCAATGGGCACATGTCCAGTAACATGGCAGACTCTCGGACCCCTGGGATGGACTGGGCCACCTGTGCCACTCAGGGTCTCCCACTCATGGAGTTTATGCCTGAGTGGTATAGGAAGAGGCAGAATTTGCAGGTCTCCTGCCTCTCCCTTCAGGTGTGGAGAAGGGAGGTTACTGCCACCCTGTGGGTCAGTCCCTTTGGCTCCTTTCTGCTAAGAAGACCACGTTTCCCATGTAGGAAAGCATTGTAAGAGTTGATGTCCTGCACTGTTGCACCTCCCAATGGCGACTGTGGGGATGCACTCCCCATTTAGCAAATTCTGGCCATCACATTTGGCCATGCTCTCCCAGTGCTCCGATCTCCTCACTGCATTGTCGAGCAGTCGCAATATCATTTCCCTGGGGGATGGGGAGGACATTATTAAACTCATATAGGACCTTCTATCTGCAGGTGTACTCCCCTCCCCTTTCTCTGCCTATAATTGCCCAGTGTGGCCAGGGAAAAAAAGCAAGTGGAGTGTGGCAGCTGAACTATTGGGGCCTTAAAGCAAAAGTGTCCCCTTTGGAGCTCGCAGACCCAGACACCCATTTACATATTGGTGCCAGCATATTCCTCATCTCGGTATCCTCCTGGCACCCCTATATTAGGTTACATGAAAGGTAGGAGTTTTCACCTGGGGAGTTAAGGAGGAAAGGGCCGTGCAGGAAATAAAAGCAGCTGTTTCAGTCATCTGGCCTCGGGAGCCTGGATCTCTGTTTGCACTGCAGGTTTCTGCCACCCAGACCTGCGGTGACTGGTCCCTCTGGCATAGGGAGGGAACAACAGGAACTCACAGAACCCTGGGTTTTGGGACTACAAGGTTCACAGATGCACCCCAGCACTCTTCCCCCTTCAAGAGGCAGCTTCTGATGTGCTGTTGGGTCTTGGTGGAAACAGAAAGGATCAAACAAGAGGTCACAAGTCCTGCTGAGGCCAGAAATCCCCATCA
>PVIY010042128.1:0-21162 GCA_004026745.1 Myrmecophaga tridactyla
AAAAAATACATTCTTGGGATTCTTTACATTCATGTATATTCTATACATGGTATACAATCAGTGGCTCGTAATATTATCACATGATTGTGTATTCATCACCATGATCATTTTTTTTGAACATTTGCAGCTCCCCAGCAAAAGAAATAAAAAAGAAAAAATGAAAAACTCATGCATACCATACCTCTTACGCCTTCCTCTTATTGACCACTAGTATTTCAGTCTACTCAATTTATTTTAACCTTTGTTCTCCCTATTATTTGTTTATTTTTATCCATTTTTTAATGTCAGATCATTTTTACTTCTCTTTAAATGGATGTGATGAATTATATCTTTAATATATTCATAGAAAATAACAGAAAGTGAATAAGAATTCCCATCATTTTGAATTGTAAGCAGATGAGTCTGCAGTTTATTTTTGTTTAAGTAGATATTTTATATATCGTTTTAGACACAGGTGTCTGAACTATAAATAAATGTTAGTTTATGCTATAGCTGTGGTTGCAACTTTAAGCAGTACTGATATTAATTATGATATCTTCCTTTGTCTTGATGAGATCATATGTTTATAAGGTATCATCATAATTTAAAAGTTGCATTCTTTCCACTAAGATAATGGAGACATTTCTTAGTGGGAAAAAAAAAGAATATAAATTTGATCTTTTGGGGTGGAAAAAGTTGACTGGAGGAGAAAAAGAACCAGATTTCACTCTCTAGAAAAGTATTCTTTCTGTTTCTAGTGTCAGCATATTTTGTGAGTAATGTTATTTACATTATTTAATAGTGTTTAATGTATGAATATAAATGAACAATGGATTAATAAATTCAAATTACTTTTTATGTCTTCTTTATCAGGAGGATGAGGTGATTATTTTGACTGAGTAGAATCCTTTGCCTAATTCCATTTAAGTATCTTTAAGCTGTATGTAACTTTTAGGAGAGTGCAGTATTTTTAGTCTGCCATAACAGCAATTTGTTCATTAACATTTGATTAGAAACAATTTTTAAATGAAGTAAGCATTCATTTCCAGACTAAAAATTCTGCATTTGTGTTTTCTGTTAACTTTGGCTGCATGAGTATGTTACCTTCGCTTCGTTTAAGAATGAAATTGAATTTCATTGTATAGACATTTTCCAGAAACTGTGTGCAAACATAATTGAACATTTAAAAAAAAAATTGTAGAAAGACAATTACAACTTTAGCTGGGAAATCATTGTTTTCACGGGAGAAAAATATCTATTAGGAGAGTTATTGGCCAATTAATTCTGATGCTGTATTACTTAATGTTTAATATCTTCAGTCTCAATTTCTGGAAAATTCCTAGTCCTGTTTTCCTGTGTACTATAACTTTTATGTTCCTCCTTCTAATTTCTGTAGGTCTAATATTTTTCTTCCCTTTTTATGAATTTGTTATAGACTCCAACAAATGAGTACTTTAGATGCCGATTGTTTTAGGAGGAAAGACTAATTTTCTCTTCATTTTCTGAAAGGCAATGTTTTTAGAAAAATCTGAAAATCATTGTGTATATTCTTAGAATAAGCATAATGCTTTTTAAATTTTTTTTTGCCATGGGCAGGCTCCAGAAATTGAACCTGGGTCTCCGGCATGGCAGGCAAGAATTCTGCCACTGAGCCACTGTTGCATTTTCCAGCATAATGCTTTTTAATATATTTTGCTTCCTGTCTACTTATACAGGAAAGTTTTAAAAATTATATAAGCCTGTCCACTATTTATAATTTTTAATATTGATGCAGTTGATAGCAATTAATCTGAAGGAATATAATGCTTATTTTCATTTTTTTCTTCAGTTTTTGATGTCAGTTCTTTTTGATCTGAAGAGTTGTATTAATTCATTTCAACCCATGATATTAACTGTTCCACTCAATTTGTATCTTCATCTGGTATCCTGGCATTTTAATGTTTTAGAATTAAAATTGTAATTTAATTGGAAAGCATCTCATTTAATTTTTTAATTGAAAGTTTTATGGATTTAATTGTAGAGTCATATGCAGCCATAAAAATAATACAGAAAGCTCTTGTGTATATGTTCAGTTTTTCAATAAGTTAGAATTCTAGAATTTTGCACTGAGAAATTTTGTTTTGCATGTTATATAGTGCATTAATAGGCCTGGTGTAGTGATTTTATTCTGTTTAAATAAATGAAAGATCAGTTAGCTGATTTCTTCTTATTTTGTGTAGCATCTGAAGGCAGGTTCCTTGAAAGATCCTCTGCTAGATGACCATGGAGATTTTATTAGAATATGCACAGCCATGAAGAAGATCGGTTTGAATGATGAAGAAAAGCTCGATCTGTTCCGGGTAGTAGCTGGTGTCCTGCACCTTGGAAATATTGATTTTGAGGAAGCTGGCAGCACTTCAGGTTTTCTGTTGTTTTTGTTTTTGAAGTGTGTTTGTTTTAATAGGAGTAAAATTAAAGAGAATACCTGTCACTTCTTCACTATATTTAAGTTGGATTTATTTGTAGGTTTGTTAATGTTTATCCTGAAATTTCTGGAATATCCTGTGTTACGTGGTGAATTTTGCAAATGAGGGATGCTTCACTATTAGTCATTATGAACTCTGTTTGGAAGAAATCAGTGATATTGATTAGGAATAAACCTTGCATAAGCATAAGTAACTAACTGGAGAGTCATCTTTACTTAATTTTTCAATTGATCTTTTGCTTCTCTAATATGTGAACAGATTAATTCTCTTAATCATCTATTGAGATATTTTTGAAATTTTTCTCTGGTTTATTGTTCCAATTTCAATATTAATTAGGGCAATTAAATACATAAAAGCCCATGTACGTTATTAAAGGCAAATAAAAACAAATTAAACTTTATACAGATTGAAAAGGGTGATTTTTAAATGCCTGGATGATAGCAACTTTCCTGCTTTAGTGTTTTAGTCTCTACATAAACAGAGAAACTTTTGTAGAATACTAAATGTGATCCACGAGTACAGGGAATGGAAAACTATGGCCAGTGGGCCAAATCTGGTCCACTGCTTATTTTTGTAAATTAAGCTTTATTGGAGTACAGCTACACCCACTTATTTGTGTACTGGGGCAGCTTTTGTGTTGCAATGGGAGTATAGTAGTTTTAACAGAATCTGTATGACCGACAAAGCGTAAAATATTTACTATTTGACCTTTATAGATGTTTGTTGTCAGCCCCTATATTAATACATTATTTAAAATTTTATAGAGAGGATGAGTTTAAAAGAAACTAAAACAGTATTTAATATAGTAGTATATATTAAAAATGGCCATTAGTGTCAGGTCCCAGAGGTCCTCTGAGCCTTGGTTTCTTCATTTATAAAATGAAATAATCCATGAAAATTGCTTTTAAAGTACAGTACCCAGGGTGCATGGGTAGTTTAGTTGTTAGAATGCCTGCCTTTCATGTGGGAGACCCAGGTTCGATTCCTGGACCATGCACCCCCCCCCCCAAAAAAAAAGTACAGCATCCAACAATAATATGCACATAGATAATAGACATAAGAGGAAGGAAAGAGAACATTTGAAAAATGTGTCTACTATGTGCAAGAAGCTTTCATATATTCTATATTTCATCCAAACATCATAATAGACCTATTTGGTAGGAGATACCTCTATTTTTCAGAAACAGAACCTGTGGAGAAGTTACGTAATATGCTTATTAATGAAGTTATAGCTGTGAGAGCTGCTCTACTTCATCTGACTAACTCACAGGCTTGTGCCAATTGTCCCTCATTGCCCCCAGTTCATTGAACTTCCCAGAAAGTCCTGATCTGTGATTGAGCAGATTAAAATAGACAGGGTTACTGACTTTCAGATTTAATGCCCTGTGATGGTGTGAAATCAATAACATAAGAGGCACAATAATGTAGGGCATGCCCTTGAGCCAGGCTACTTTTCTAAGCACTATGTGACCTTGGGCAAGTGACTCAACCCCTCTGTGTCTGTTTCCTCATTTCTAAACTGGGGGTAATAAGTAATCTCTACAAGATACTGTGAAGAGGAATAAATGAGTTAAATATCTGTAAAATGCTTCATATCTGTCTGGCACATAGTTAAGTACTAAAAGTGTTTTGAATGAATAAGTAAAATAAAAACACAGATTTTTTCCAGTTTAAAATGTAAAAAAATTCATCCAGAAGTCTGTATGTAATTAGTGTGCATTAAGATTTTTAAATCATTTTGAGGTGATATGACAGTGTAATTAATGTTAGGACACATTTTATCTGCTCTGTAGCACTGTTATACCAAAGCGGTGTATGAGATTCGAAGTCACACAAAAGGAAGATCTTACATTTAAAGTAATTGATGTAAATTTTGGAAATGTTGCTAGAAGTAATAGGTGGTGTTTTCACACTTCATAATTTCCCCCTGTGGTAGAACATGCAGATGTATGTAGAGTATATTCAAGTTGCTGACCCAGTTAGTTGGAAAACACTTAACTGGTCATAGAGGACATAATACATATTTGCACCTCCTCTAGTTTTTCTTCCCAAACTCTTCATAAGGGAAAATGAGCAGAAAGCTCAGAAGATTAGAGTAAGGTGTTTAATAGATTATTTTTATTTTGATATTTATGATTTTATTGTATTACTCTTCATTCATCCTGTGACCCTCCTATAGATCCAAATGGTATTTTTCTGATTAGAAGTAATAACCCCCCTCCGCCCCCATAGACTATACCCAACTTTTGGCATATCCTAGCAATTTGAATAAACTCTGGGTATTTTGTAATTATTTTATCAGAAACATTTTTCTCCAGTAAATGTTTATAAGATTCCTACTGTTGTAAAAGTGTTTTTGCATGATGGCTATGCAAAAAATAACTATGGGATGTCTATGTTTTTAAATTCCACATAAGAAAAAAAAACATAATAACTATAAATTTTAAAGAATTTTTTTTGTGTGTGCGTGAGATTAAAACAATTGCATTATTTTATAGTAATTCATTCTTTTAAAACTTTTTTTCTTAATAATTTTTCTTTCATTAGCCTTATATAATTCATGGAGATATAGGAGAAGCTTTGTAATATGAGGGAAAAACTGTATTTCAATGGTGGTCAGTTTATTGAGAGTTATATAAACTTAGATAATTCATGTACATATACATAGAAATTGGATATGAATAGTAAGCTCATTTTCATATAATTAAAGTTTTAGTATGTTGTCAAGGTGTTCTCCCCTTATTCTTTTTATTTTGTAACTGCTTTGTTGCGATATAATTCACATACAATATAGAACACCCACTTAGAGTGTACAATTCAGTGTTTAATTAGTATATTCACAGAGCTGTGCAGCTGTCACCACAATCATCACCCTCAAAGGAAACTCTTATGTCCTTAAGTATTTCCTCTACTGCTACACATCCTATGCAACTACTAATCTACTTTAGGTCTCTATAAATTTTCCTATTCTGGGCATTTCATATGCTGAAGTAATGTAATCTCTGGTTCTTATGTTTGGCTTCTTTCACTTAGCATAATGTTTTCAAGGTTCATCCATGTTGTAACATGTATCAGTACTTCATTTTTAAATTGCTGAATAATATTCTATTATATGAATATGCCACATTTTAATCATTTCTTCATCAATTGATGGACATTTGGGTTGTTTCATGATTTGACTATTATAAATAATGCTCCTGTGAACACTTGTGTGCAGACTTTTATATGGACGTATGTATTTCATTTCTCTTGGATATACACCTAGCAGTGGATTTCTTAGGTCATATAGTAGTAACTCTTATGTTTAATAGTCAGAGGAGCCGACAGACTGTTTTCCAGAGCAGCTGTATCATATCACATTCTTACCAGCAATGTGTGAGAGTTGCAATTTCTCCACATCCTTACCAACTGTTATTTTCAATCTTTTTTGCTGTAGTCATCCTAGTGCATGTGAAGTGGTATCTCATTGTAGTTTTGATTTGCATTTTCCTGATAGCTCATGATGTTGAGCATTGTTTCACATGTTTATTGGCTATTTATGTCTCTTCTTTGGAGAATTGCCTAGTGAGATCTTTTGCCCATTTATTCACTGGGTTGTCTTTTTATTATTGAGTTTTGTCTGGCTTTGGTATGAGGGTGATGTTGGCTTCATAGAATGAATTAGGTAGCTTTCCCTCCTCTTCCACTTTTTTGAAGAGTTTGAGCAGGATTCATACCAATTCTTTCTTGAATGTTTGGTAGAATTCACATGTGAAGCCATCTGGTCCTGGACTTTTCTTTTTGGGGAGCTTCTTAGTGACTGATTCAGTTTCTTTACTTGTGATTGGTTTGTTGAGATCTTCTATTTCTTCTCGAGTCAATATTGGTTGTTCATGCCTTTCTAGGAAGTTGTCCATTTCATCTACATTGTCTAGTTTATTAGCATAAAGTTGTTTATAGTATCCTCTCATTACTTCCTTTATTTCTGTGTGTTCAGTGGTTATATCTCCTCTTCTATTTCTGATTTTATTTATTTGCATCCTCTCTCTGCTTCTTTTTGTCAACCTCACTAAGGCTCCATCAGTCTTATTGATTTTTTCATAGAACCAACTTCTGGTTTTGTTGATTTTCTCGATTGTTTTCATGTTCTCAATTTCATTTATTTCTGCTCTAATCATCATTATTTCTTTCCTTTTGCTTGCTTTGGGGTTAGTTTGCTGTTCTTTCTCTAATTCTTCCAATTGGACAGTTAATTCCTCGATTTTTGCTCTTCTTCTTTGATATGGGCATTTAGGGCAATAAATTTCCTTCTTAGCACTACCTTTGCTGAACCCATAAGTTTTGATATGTCATGTTTTCATTTTCATTTGCTTTGAGATATCTACTGATTTCTCTTGTAATTTCTTCCTTGACATACTGGTTATTTAAGAGTGTGTTGTCGAGCCTCCATATATTTGTGAATTTTATGGCACTCTGCCTAATATTGATTTCCAACTTCATTCCTTTATGATCTGAGAAAGTGTTTTGTATGATTTCAAACTTTTTTAATTTATTGAGACTTGCTTTGTGACCTAGCATATGGTCTATCCTTGAGAATGATCCATGAGCACTTGAGAAAAAGGTATATCCTGTTGTTGTGTAGTGTAATGTTCTATAAATGTCTGTTAAGTCTAGCTCATTTATTGTATTATTCAAATTCTCTGTTTCTTTATTGATCTTCTTTCTAGATGTTCTGTCCATTGGTGAGAGTGGGGAATCAAAGTCTTCAACTATTATGGTAGATGTGTCTATTTCTCTTTTCAGTGTTTGCCTTATCTATTTTGGAACATTTTGGCTCAGTGCATAAGTATTTATGGTTGTTACGTCTTCTTGTTGAATTGTTTATTTTATTAATACATAGTGTCCTTCTTTGTCTCTTTTAACTGTTTTACATTTGAAGTCTAATTTGTTGGATATTAGTATAGCTACTCCTGCTCTTTTCTGATTGTTATTTGCATGAAATACCTTTTCTCAACCTTTCACATTCAACCTCTGTTTACCCTTGGGTCTAAGAAGTGTTTCCTATAGACAGCATATAGATGGGTCCTTCTTTTTAATCCATTCTGTGTGTCTTTGTCTTTTGATTGGGGAGTTTAATCCATTAACATTTAGTGTTATTACTGTACGGGCAGTACTTTCTTTTACCATTTTGTCTTTTGGATTTTACATGTCATATGTAATTTTCCTTCGTTTTACCTTTACTGATAGTCTTCATTTCTACACTCTTCTCCACACCTCTCTCTCCTGTCTTTATCTGTCTCTAGTGCTTGCTTTACTAATCCTTGTAGAGCTGGTCTCTTGGTCACAAATTTTCTCAGTGATTTTTAGTCTGAAAATATTTTAATTTCCCCCTCATTTTTGAAGGACAATTTTGCTGGGTATAGAATTCTTGGTTGGCAGTTTTTCTCTTTTAGTAATTTAAATATATCATCCCACTGTCTTCTCGCCTCCATGGTTTCTGCTGAGAAATCTATGTATAGTCTTATTGGGCTTCCCTTATATGTGATGGATTGCTTTTCTCTTGCTGCTTTCAAGATTCTTTCTCTTTGACGTCTGACATTCTGATTAGTAAGTGTCTTGGAGTACATCTATTTGGATCAATTCTGTTTGGGGTATGCTGCACTTCTGGATCTATAATTTTAAGTCATTCATAAGAGTTGGGAAATTTTCAGTGATAATTTCCTCCATTAGTTTTTCTCCTCCTTTTCCCTTCTCTTCTCCTTCTGGGACACCCACAACACGTATATTCGTGCGCTTCATATCGTCCTTCAATTCCCTGAGTCTCTGCTCATATTTTTCCAGTTTTTCCCCTATATTTTCTTTTTCTTGCTGGATTTCAGATGTTTTGTCCTCTAGTTCACTAATCCTATGTTCTGTCTCTCAAAATCTACCATTGTAGGTTTCCATTGTTTTTTTCATCTCTTCTACCTTGCCTTTCATTCCCATAAGTTCTGTGATTTGTTTTTTCAGACTTTTGATTTCTTCTTTTTGTTCATTCTTTGCTTTCCTTATATCCTTCCTCAGTTCACTGATTTGATTTTTGATGAGGTTTTCCATGCCTGTTTGAACATTCTGAATTAATTGTTTCAATTCCTGTATCTCATTTGAATTGTTAGTTTGTTCCTTTGACTGGGCCATATCTTCAGTTTTCCTAGTATGATTCATTCTTTTTTGCTGGCATCTAGGCATTTAATTACCTTAATTATTTTGTATTCTGGAGATTGTTTTCACTTTTTTTTACCTAGGATTTTCTTGCTGGATGACTTTGTTCTTTGACATTCAGTTCAGCTTATTCTGGACCTCTAGCTTAGGTTTTGTTTAACAGATGAGAATTTTTCAGTTCTTGTTTCTTGCTCTGCCTTTTTTCCCCCCTTAGGAGGGTCTACTTAGGTATTGTAGACCCCAGGTAGATTTTCCCAGACAAACTGGCCTCCTGTCAGGAGGAAAGAGTCACCTGCATCAGTTTTCCCCAAGAGTGAGACCCAGCAGATTGAAAGACTTTCCTGTGAAGTCTCTGGACTCTGTTTTTCTTATCCTGCCCAGTACGTGGTGCTTGTTTGCTTGCCGGTCCTACCAGCGTAAGGTGATGCGGTACCTTTAACTTCAGCAGGCTTTCCCTGCTTGGGCTGTGGTTTAGCAGAGGAGAGGTTGTAGGCTGGCTTTAATCACTTCACTTTCCAGACCCTGGGGTCTGAACTCCTTGAAGGAGGGATTCCACCTGAGCTGGGCCCTACCGCTCTCCTGGGGAAGGCACAGGCTCCAGACAGACACTCAAACAAGCTTAATTCTGCCTGTGCCTGGGGCAGTGGAGCCCAAGAAGCCTTGCAGCTGTATCCAAAGAGCAGTCAAGCCATAGAAACACAGCCACCAAAACAAAAGAAATATCCTTTTCAGAGCAGGACCCCCATTTCTCGGGTTTGCCAATCAAGAGCCTAAATTGGTATGTTGCTCTGTGTATCTCCAGGTCCTATGTGCCCCCTCTCCTTTCCTTCAGGGCCAGACGTTTTCAAATCCAAAAAACCTCCTGTTTTTTTAAATCTTTTTCTGTCTGCCCTGTCCTGCATGGGGTAAAAACCGGTGACCTCCACTTTTACTCTAGGTTCACCTGAGCTGGGGGCCTATTTTTAGTAGTCAGAATTTGTTAATTCCACAATTGGAGTTTGGTTGTGCTCAGCCCCTCCTGCTGGTAAACTCTCTTTCCCCTCTGGGAAGCAGCCTGTGGGGGAGGGGTGCCGGCTCCCGCGGCTTGGGAAACTCACAGTCTGGGTGGGCTTGCAGCCGGTCCAGCTGGTCCAGACTGGGGTACGCTGTGTGTCCTGTCTCTGACGTGGCCCCAGCAGTTGTTCTGTACTGTTTCTGGCTATTTATTAGCTGCTTTGGAGGACGAACTAAATCCCATACCTCACTAAGCCGCCATCTTGCCCCCTTCCTGTTACTGAGTTTTAAGAGTTCTTTGTGTATTCTAGATACAAGTCCTTTATCAGATATATGATTTACAAATATGTTCTTCCATTCTTTGAGTTGTCCTTTTACTTTCTTGATGCTGTTCTTTGAAATAGAGAAGTTTTTAATTTTGATAATATCCAATTTATCTTTTCATTTTTTGTTGTGCTTTTGGTGTCAAATCTAAGAAACTCTTTCCTACTACAAGGGCACCAAGATTTACACACCTGCTTTCTGTTAAGAGTTTCATAGTATTAGCTCTTTACACCTAGGTGTTTGATCCATTTTGAATTAATTTTTGCATATAGTATGATATCAGGAATCTTCCTTCTTTTACATGTGAATATCCAGTTGTCCCAGCATCATTTGTTGAAAAGACTGTTCCTTCCCATTGAATTATCTTGACAATTTCTTATTCTCATAAGATCTCATGATCTATGTTTTCTGAAACTGGTCATCATAAAATTCTCATTTTTTTATTTTGTCATCATAAAATTCTCATTGTGTTCATACATTCCTTGTAATTTTGAAGTTTGGCTGTCATGACATGATGTGTTTACATAAAGATTAACTTTAAAAAATGTTTATTAGTAGAAGTAATAAAAACAGTAATGATAGTTTACTTTTATACAGTGTTTTCTGTGTACCAGGCATTGTTCCAAGTATTTTACGGAAGTTATTTTATTAATCTTCATAACAACCTTATAAGATAGGTACTGTTATTATTCTCATTTTAAAAATGAGATACAGAGAAAGTAAGTTACTTGCTCAAGTTTGCAAAGCTAGTAAGTGATAGAATGAGATCAACCAAGAGTATAAAGCACTGTGGTATACAGTCCTTCTATATAATAGTTTTTTCAAAAAAGCATCCTCCATAAATAGGAATCTGTAGAATTAATATAAAGTTAATAGCATGTGCTTGCTCACCTTCTCCCTCAATTCCCAAGCAACATGGACACATGCATATGTATATATATATACACACATCCACACCCAAATTGACCTATAAAGGTGCCTTGCAACTTTTGCCACTAAAATTGCTCCTTGAAGTTTTTTTGCAGTCATACAAATTTTAATATAAGGTACAATGTTTCTCCAGATATTTGATATTTTATCAAGGACTATGATCTATCCTTAGTATATTTTGCTTGCAGGGTCATAAAAAATGAAATAATGGGAAGTTAATATTGATGGGGTAAGAAGATTATATAGTGGACTGTCCCATGTGAGGGCTGCCAGGACTATATGAATATCTGATAATGGGAATGAGAAAGTGAGATGGAATAATAATACTAATAAATTAATAAGCCTCAATCTATTCCATAGTTTTATAGAGTAAAGTATAATTCAAAGAAGTAGGTCTTAAAGATAACATTTATTAATTTTGAATTAAAATCTATTTTCATTAGGTGGTTGTAATCTGAAGAATAAATCTACTCAGTCATTGGAATATTGTGCTGAATTACTGGGTTTGGATCAGGATGATCTTCGTGTGAGTTTAACTACAAGAGTCATGCTTACCACAGCAGGGGGTACCAAAGGTACAGTTATAAAGTAAGTTCCTTAGTTCCTTACCTCATTGTTCTGTAAAAGTCCTGCAGTTTGTCAAGGAAAAATCTGCTTTAGAACGCTAAATTCTAAAGTTGATCTTTATGCATTGTTCTAGTTTGCTAGCTGCCAGAATGCAATATACCAGGAATGGAATGGCTTTTAAAAGTGGAATTTAATAAGTTGCTAGTTTACAGTTCTAAGGCCGAGAAAATGTCCCAGTTAAAACAAGTCTATAGAAATGTCCAATCTAAGGCATCCAGGGAAAGATACCTTGGTTCAAGAAGGCCAATGAAGTTCAAAGTTTTCTCTCAAGTGAAGAGGCACATGGCAAACACGGTCAGGGTTTCTCTCTCACCTGGAAAGGCATGTGGCATCATCAGCTAGTGTCCTCTCCTGGCTTCCTGTTCCATGAAGCACCCCGGGATGTTTTCCTTCTTCATCTCCAAAGGTCACTGGCTGGTAGATTGTCTGTTTCTCTTGGCTATGTCGTTCTACTCTCTCAGAATCTCCTGGCTTTCTCTCTTGTTGTTCTCTTTTATAGGATTCCAATAGCTAATCAAGACCCACCTGGAATGGTTGGAGATATGTCTCCACCTAATTCTGTTTAACAGCCGCTCTTGATTGAGTCACATCTCCAGGGAGATGATCTAATTAAAGTTTCCAACATGCAGTAAGGCTGCCTTTACAAAATAGGATTAGGATTAAAACGTGGCTTTTCTAGGGTATATACATCCTTTCAAACCAGCACATACATTATTCATTAATTCTTTTCATTTTAATGTTCTAAATTCTGGGCTTCATAGATCAAAATTCTGTGCATCTCACCCCAGTAAACCACCATATAAACAAACAGGGATTTCCATAGTTCTTAATATTGTTCCTTGCAGTACTTCTTGGCACAGATTTGAAAATTTATAAGGTAGGAGAGAGGTTAACTTTTATACAACTATAAAAATATGAATTGATTATATAAATCAGCATTTGACTGTTTCAGACAGTAGATTATTTCCTGTAGAACTGTGTTTCCATGTGTTAAGTAGACTCACTTTACTAAAACACTCAGCACATGGAATTTCCCACTACCTTTCTAATGACAGGAAAATAAAGTCTAGCCAGGTTTTTAAAATCAATAATCAAAGTTTTCTAGATTGTATCAGGTAATATGCATACTCTAGGCTCCATGTCCCATAGTTTATGCATTTTCATTTTTTGGTACTGTAGAACAAAATTGATATTTAGGTTTATCATTCTGAGGTGCTGGAAGATCTTTAATTGTAGAGCAAAAAGTCATATACTCTATCCCATTATTTACCAGTATGTTTCAGAAGAATTTTTAAATAATTAAAACAAGAGGGATTTTTAGAAAACTTTTAATATTCAGAAAATTCAGTAGCTCCAACAGTTTTGGAAATCTTAGCAAAGTATGCTCAGCCTGTTTCTTTGTTAAGCTAATTCTAAATTATTTTTAATATAAAGAAAAACTTGGTAAAGAAGACATATGCCAGTGCCCTTAAGTTGCTTGGTTCCTTAGAGATATCTCTGGAGCTTAGTGGAAGATTCATAAAAGCATAGGTGTCAGTCTTAAGTATATTGCTTCCTCTATTTCCCCTTTGTTCCAAAGCAGTTCTTTTATGTATTTCAGATATAGGATTCACTTTTAGTAGGGAATGTAAATTGGAAAACCACTGTTTAGAGGAGATTCAAGAATCAGGCTGACCTAGATAACCATTAAGGTTTCTTCCAAACTTGACATTTTTTTCTGGTGTTCTCATTATTCATACTTTTATGGCAGCATTTAGCCCAGTTTTGGGAAATTCTCTTTTATGCCAGTTTCCCTTCATAAGACTATAATTTCTTGAGATCAGGAGCCATATATATGTATTTGCAGCATCTAGTAGTGTTAATATCTTATAGTTACTGGTAAATTAAGATTACAAAGATTTTTCAACCCTAAAGTTCTTTTATCAAATAATATATTTGTGTATTTAATTATAAATGTTTTTGATGTAATCGTAGATAATTTCTTTGGTTCTTCTCTTGGTTACATATGATCTTTGTAATTATTTTGTTCTTCACAGTGAGTAAGTTTAGGTGTACTTTTACCTTGAGTATCTGGCATTCTTTTTTAAAAAAATATTACCATTAAGAATTTTCATTGGTATGGTCTTCTTTTACAGGGTACCCTTGAAAGTGGAGCAAGCAAACAATGCCCGTGATGCCTTGGCAAAGACTGTCTATAGCCATCTTTTTGATCATGTGGTAAAAAGAGTAAATCAGTGTTTTCCTTTTGAAACATCATCCTATTTTATTGGAGTCCTAGATATTGCTGGTTTTGGTACGTATAGTTTCTTTTGTGAGTTTGTATTTGCCGATTTTTTTTTCAGTTAATTTTACATACATAACATATTTCAAAATAAAAATATGTATTTGTAAATAACCTTTTCTTCCTTCTAACATCTTTCACTTGATGTATATTCAGTTAAACATCCTTACCTATATTTGTAATATATTTAAATAGGAAGCTGATGCTTTAGAAAAAGACACATGGATAATTTTGCTCTCATTAACTCTAAAATTAAAACATGTTGATTGAAACCATTATAGTTAAGGGATGTCTTTGTTCTCTTTAAGTGAATTCAAATAAATAAAGATGAATTCTTGAGTAGTGTTAAAGATAATTAAGTCACTAAAACCTTTAACTACCACGTAAAACTGGGTATAGATTTACGTAGCATATAGGCCAACCTGATTACCGCGTGTAAAAATTTGTCATTTTTTTTACACAAATTTGTGGCCATGACAACAAATGGCTATTTACAATTAATTTTCCACCCAATGAATAAGATACAAAGATAATAATAACTGAGAGCAACTTAGGAACTGTGCAGCCAGAAATGAAAAGGGTCACTAATATCTGAGGATCTGAGGGCTGCTTTGTTCTGAACTACTGAGTTCTAAAAATCTCAAAGTAATTATGACTGTTGGTACTGAGCGTTTTCTTTTTTTAACTTTTTATTGTATGATACAATATATATACAAAGCAAAGAAATAAAAAAGCAATAGTTTTCAAAGCACTCTTCAACAAGTGGTTACAGGACAGATCCCAGAGTTTGTCATGGGCTACCATACATACTCTCAGATTTTTCCTTCTAGTTGCTCCAGAATATAGGAGGCTAGAAGGCATAAATATTTTTTTATCATCATGGTACTGAGCTGTATATTGGGTGTTATTGATGTGGATGATTCACTGGCTGTGCTGGATAGTGTCTTCCTCCTCTGTGGTTTGTTTGCCAGGGGAAGGTGTGGATGTTCACATTTTGAGAGGCAGGGTTTTATTCTTTTGCTAATATATGTCATCGATATAATATACATTTTAAAAATTTATAAGAAATCATTCCTTTTGTTGAAAGGTAGATAAGCACCTGTCATTGACTTGAGATTTCACAATTTTCAGACATTGGTTTTCTGGTCTACCACAGTTTTTTTTTTTTTAACATTTTTAAATTGAGAAATATATATACAAAAAGCAATAAGTCTCAGAGTATATTGTAACAAGTAGTTATAAAACAGATTTCAGATTTGGTATAGGTTACATTTCACAATTTCAGATTTTTCCTTCTAAGTGCTCCAAGACACTGGAGACTATAGTATACATTTGTATACTATATATGTATGGTACTCATTTGTTAAATCTTAACTTCTCTGTTATAACTCTTCCTTTTCCTTTGATCCTTCTTTAACCCTTAAGGTATTTGGGCTATGCCCATTTAAATTTTTTTCGTGTTGGGAAGAGCTGTCAATAATATGGGATAGGGAGATGGAACTAGTTGATGTTCTTGGAGAGGCTGGCCCTTCTGGGTTTCAGGATTTAGTTGGCCTAGGAACACATCTGGAAGTGGTTAGGTTCCTGGAAAGTAATCATAGTGCATGAAACTTTTGTAGAATCTCTAATAGAGTCCTAGGTGTTTTTTAGGGTTGACAGGAATGGTTTTGGTTGGGGTTTGGCAAACCATGTCTACTTCAATTTGAATATAATGCACATAAACAGCATCATAAAATTTTACATCTTAGAGATCAAGTAATACAATCTCTTAATTTTGAACATTAGTTCATATCCCTTGTATTTTTGATAACTGAAATGTTATAGATTACAGAGAAAGAGGTCTTGTAAAGAACTTGCATTTTATACCATTTTAATGCTATAGTTAATTTAGATGAAGTGCTTTAAGACCTGTGCTTTAAAAAATTGTTAAAGTGGTTTATATTTTGTATTTTTTTTTACTATGTGACATTTTCCTCATCTTGTAAACATCCTTTTGTTAAGTAAAGCAAGGCTTTTTTTTTTTTTTTTTTTTGCAGTTTAAAACAACATTTATTATATCACAGTGTGTTGTAATACTTGAGAACTTCCAAATTGGGTGATTATAACTCAAGGTCCCTCATGAGGTTGCAATCAAGCTGTTGGCTGGGACTGAAGTTAGCTGAAGGCTCTAATGATGGTGATTCCAGTTCCAAAATCATTCACATCACTGCTGTCAGTTCTCCATTCCTTACTGGCAGTTGTCTTGGCATCTCAGTTCTTCACTATGTGGGTCTCTCCTAGGCGATGTGAATGTCCTCATGATGAGATTTCCCCTAGAGCAAGAGATCCATAGCCTTTTATAACCTAATGTTGGAATTGACACACTATCACTTCTGATGTACCTATTGGTCACACAGACTAATACTAGTTAGTAGGGGACTACTACACATCTACACATGGTATGAATACCAGGAATGGCGGATTTTCAGGGGACATTTTAGGGGCTGGCTGCTTCAAGAGAGAAGTACATATTGCATTTTTTTATTGTGCCTAACCACATAAAGCAAGGCATTTTTAATATTTAATTTAATGCTTAACAAAATTCAAATCTTAAAATAAGAGCAATCAGTGAGTAAAATGATTCTTTTTTTAAAAAAATCTGATCTTGAATTAAGCCATCGATACAATAAAATGTTTTCCTCAGATAAATTTATAATACATAATTGTTTGATGATAACTCTTGATTCTGGTTTTATGTTTTCAGAGTACTTTGAACATAACAGTTTTGAACAATTTTGCATCAACTATTGTAATGAAAAACTTCAACAGTTTTTTAACGAAAGAATTCTGAAAGAGGTAATTTCTATCCACTTTAAATGTAAGAACTGCCTTAAGCTCTTCTAAATTTTAAGGAACAGAGGCATGCCGCACTTACCCAATCAATGGGGTATAATGTTAGAGGGCCCAGGAAATCAAGGAAGCTTAGCTTTGGTCCAACTGCTGAATTGTTGCTCAGGCACATCAGAAGCATTCATGGTGCATCTGATGAAGTGCCTGAGCATCCAGTCCTAATGCCAGTAAATGCCTCCTCAGAAGTGAATAACTATTGCTTCTTACTAGTGACTCACTGGACTTGCAGTTCTGCTTGTCTTTTTGATTCTGTTGTCTCTATATCTGTTACTACCAAACAACTTTCTACTCGATTCCTGCCATGGCATTTCCTGCTCTTCTTCCAAGTATCTCTGCTTCTGCCCACTCTGCTGCCTGTTCATCCTTTCCCTTTGTATGGCAGCAGAATCCCCATGTCAAGAGATTTGAGGGACTGGCCTGGAGCACTTCTGGGCAGCCCTCTCCTTGCCATACTACGAATGGACTTCCAGCTGCTTATGAATGTCATGCCGTTGGCTGAGACACACCCTCTGGTCCAGTCAGTTCAGTCAGGAACTTTCTGACACTCATCTTAGCAAATAGCAGTGGGCATGGCAGACTTCCAGAATACCAAGTCTAGGAAACCTTTGTAATTTGAGTGCTGAAGTGAAAGTAAGTAAAGGTAGCTTTGGATCACTTGATTCATTATTCATTTTCCCCATTGAATTTCGCTTCTCCAATAGTTCCTACCAGTACTTTTAACTTTCCTTCCATTGTGCTACTGGGGATTTTTACTGAATGAGGTTACAATAGTTAAAGGGATCTTGGAGATCTTCTAGTTCAGCCCTTTACTTTACAGATGCAGAAACCACTTCTTAGAGCAGTTTAGTGATTTACACAAGTTCCCAAGTGTCTGAACCCAAGCTCCTGGCTTCTGGCCTCCCCAGCACTGATATTTACTGAATTTTTGGTCTCCATTGTACCTAGACTGATATGTGAAATATTTTCTCCTCTTCCCACCTCATCTGTCTTTTTCCATATTTTTCTTATGCCTTTGCCTTTATGAGCATTCTATTATATTCTAGCTTTTATACATTTTACTTCTATACTGTAAACCAATTCTGATATAAACAAGTAAAACAAGAACTTTGAGTACTTATCAGCAAGAACTTCCTCTGAAAATGTTTTATTCAGTTGCATTAATTCTATCAACCACATGAAAAATTTTTTTCTTCTTTGTGGAAAATGAAATATATACAAAAAAGCAATAAATTTCAAAGTATATGGCAACAATTAGTTGCAGAACAGATTTTGGAGTTTGGTGTCAGTTCCAATTCCACAATTTTAGGTTTTTACTTCTAGCTGCTCTAAGATACTGGAGACTAAAAGAAATACCAATATAATGATTGAGCAGTCATACTCATTTGTTAAACCCTACCTTCTCTTTATAACTCTACCATCACCTTTGATCTTTCTCTCACTCTTTAGGGGTATTTGGGCTATACCCATTCTAACTTTATCACGTTAAGGGGCTGTCAATAATATGGGATAGGGGAACGGAACTAGTTGATGTTTTGGAAGAGCTGGCCACTCTGCATTTAAGGACTTATCTGGTCCAAGGGCTCATCTGGAGGTTGTAGGTTTCTGGAAAGTTACTCTAGTACATGGAAGCTTTGTAGAATCTTATATATTCCATAGGTGTTCTTTAGGATTGGCAGGAATGGTTTTGGTTGGAGTTTGGCAAGTTATGATAGGTAGCAATATCTAATGGAGCTTGCGTAAGCATGACCTCCAGAGTAGCCTCTCGACTATTTGAACTGTCTCAGCCACTGATACCTTATTTGTTACACTTCTTTTCCCTCTCTTGGTCAAGGATAACACTGTCAGATCAAACTGTGTTGATCCCATGGTACTAGGGCCAGGCTCTTCCCTGGGAGTCATCTCCCACGCTGACAGGGAGACTTTCACCCCTGGATGCATGCATGTCATATAGGGGCGAGTACAATGATTTCACTTGCGGGGTTGGGCTTAGAGAGAAAGAGAGAGAGGGATCACATCTGACAGCAAAAGCGGTCCTCCAGAAGTAACTCTTAGGCATCCCCATAGGTTTGCTAAGCTTCTCTGCTACATACATAAGCTTCACAAGAGTAGGCCTCATGATCGAGGACATGGCCTATTGATTTGATTGTTCCCTAATGTTTGACACGGAATCAGGGTTTCTCTGGTGGTAAAGTTTAATAGTTCCATATTTTTTCTCCCTTCCCTCAAGGGACTTTTCCATTACTCTTTGATTATCTGTCTAATATATTCTGAGATGTATCCAGACATTACATTAAGCTATACAGAATTAAAGGCCCTCATTCTTTTTCTAGGCTCCCTGTGTTTCAGTTTTTCAAATGAGCTTTCCGACAGAGTTAGACTATGTGTTTCGGAAAATTTAGGTTCTGGAAAAATAAACCTGTCTTCATTTGGTCTCATATATATTTACTTTCTATAGTAATCCTTTAAAATAAACATGTGAATGTCAGATTCCAGATTTGCTTCAAATGGGCTGTGCCGTAGAGAATGAAAAAAAAATCTTTCTAGTTTATCTCTCAGGAGGAAATATTTAAATATTCAGAAAAAAGGCAAAAACACATTAACATAAGTTCTTTTTATGGCTTGCCCATTTATGATAAAATCTTTTAAATTTTTTCTTAATTTTAAGAAGATACTAGACTTACATGTAGGGACTTAACTTTGGTTTATATTATTCTTACACATTGTATTTACTTTCCTCAAATGATATATACTAAGTATATAATATCACCATGTAGGTATTAGAGCCCATTTGCAGTTAATTGCTCTTCCCTTCCCTATCTGCAGATGATCAAAATCTGTTCTTTCTATCATTGGAAAAGTATTTAGGTTTATTGAGGATACAGAAAAGGCAAATTTCACCTAGAAAGAGAGCTTTTCACCTAAAAGGAGAGATATTTTTAACTGTTCTTTAAAAACTTTTCAAAATTATTAAGTTACTATGTCTCTCTCTATTCTAGCAGTTAGCCAACTACAGCCCTTGGGCCAAATCTGATCTGCCACTTTTTTTGCAAATAAAGTTTTAATGAACACAGCCATGTTCATTAATTTACTGTTAACATGTAAGTTTCATTAAAACTTTATTGTCTTTGGCTGCTTTCATCCGCAGTGGTAGAGTTGCATAGTTATGACAGAGATCATATGGCCTGCTATCTAGAAAATATTTACCATAAACCTGTTTACAGAAAGCTTTATGACCTCCTGATCTATTTCAGTTTGACTTTAAAATTGCTAAAAAAATATTTCAATGCTCTGGTATTGCTTTGGTTTGAATGGTTACAAATAGATTTCTCTATTGGGTATGGCTGCTATAGATATTTCAGGAACAGTGTCTTTATCTGTAAGGGGATATTTCCATATATGTACATCATATATTATGTTGGTTGGCTATTTATGCTTGATTTCATATTGCTTTGTAGGCAAGTGTATTACCTGCCTAATGTTTTATAAGACGCTCTCCTCAGGCCCCGTATTAGTTAGTATAAACTTTTTAATTTGACTAATCGATAAATGCTATGACCAGAAATGGTACAAAACACTGAATCCATTTCATACAGCCCAGTATTTCCAACTGTGTGATTGTGATTATTTTACTTTTAGGAACAAGAACTCTATCAAAAAGAAGGTTTAGGTGTTAATGAAGTACATTATGTGGATAATCAGGACTGTATAGGTATGTACTTTTTAACTCTACTTTTAAATTACAGTGAACCCTTTTAGTAGTAATTTTTCTGTGTTCTGTTTATTATTACTGTTATAGAATTTGAACTGTGGTTATTTGAGAGAAGTTTTATTTCTCCAGAACTACTGCTTAGAGGTTATTTTTCTTACCAAGGCATCAAATTGTTATTTTGACAGTTTTTCTAAAATCTGTTCTAATTATTATGATGGGTATCTTCCTATTTAAATGGCTAATATGTGATTCAGTTATGAGAGGAACTCAACTGCTTAGCCAGTAAAGGGATTTCTTATTTCACATGAAGCGGAGTTCCATAGGTTGGGTAGGCTCCAGGTGAAATTTACTAGGGTTTGGCTTTTTTACAGTTCTCTTGCTTTTGTCCTTGTTTGTGCATTAGCAGCATCCTCTGGTTGCTTGCAAATTAGCTTCAGGAGTTCCACATGCCACATCGAGATAACACTGGGAAGCAGTAGATAGGATCTGTGATTTTCTTGACTGTTTTTAACAGTAAACAAACTTCCCTGTAGCCCTCCAGCTAGTGTTCAGCCCTTCTTTTTCCACCCTGTTTCTAAAATCAACTAGTAAACAAATCTTGTATTGAAAAGCCAATTTGACAATTCAGTCAATAAATAACTCGTGCTGTATTTGGACATGATAGTGGTATAATAATGATGATGTTATTACTTTACATAGGTATGACTTTTCAAAGCATTTTCACATCCTACCTGGTCCACTCAGAATTCCTTTAACACACTGCATCCTTTCTCACCTGTATGCCT
>PVIY010042129.1:0-21147 GCA_004026745.1 Myrmecophaga tridactyla
CCAGTGGGGGGTCTAGATACTGCCAGATCGTGCTCCAAAATGTTTGCCCTAGTTGATACTCTTGTCAGCAGTTATGGGAAGACTGCCTCTGTCTCACAGGTTCCTCTGTTCATGGGTATTTCCTGGAATACTAATGAGGTTAACGTCTCTCCATACTCAGAGAACTGCCGGCTCGCCCCAGTGCCCTCCTTCCTTGGGGAGCGGCTTCTGCTCTCAGCTGGTCCCACCACCCCTGTGGAGCCTCAGCCTCGCTGTCCTGCCCCTGCAGGGTTCTGGTGGGGATGCCCTTTGGGCACCAGCACAGGCCTGGTCCTCCCCCGCCCCACCCCCAGCCCTTATTCCTGAGCTCCCTTCCCCAGGGGACCCTACCTTTGCTGCCTCCATGTCCCAGAGGAGAAGCCTGGGTGTTCTGAGCACCTCTTTTCACTGCCTTTAACAGCAGGTTCTCCAGGGCCTACCTCCAAAATCGTTCTTGAAGATCCGCCCCCGCCAACCTGCTAGGTTCAGGTCCTCGTGACCTCTGCCCTGCCCTGGCAGGGCTCCAGCCAGGCACCCTGTCCCCAGCCTTGCTTGCTGCAGCCTCCCCAGTCTGGCTGGAGAGTGGACCCAAGGTACAAGTTCATCTCCATCCTGCCCCTTTTGAACCTTTTGCTCCTCGTTGCCTGCTGTGATTTTCAGACTATGGGTAGAGAAATCAGTTTAGTGGATTGAAACTAGCTTTTTATTTCTTCAAATGCAATTGATTAGACTAGAATCAAAAGCATCCAAGTGTGTCCTACTGTGTAAGATGAAGTATTGCTTTGTAAAACATTTGTTTCTATTTTATAAGTACGAACACACACAGACATGTGTTAGCAGGGTGACGATTAAAAACGGACTTTTCCTTGTGGGTCATAGACAAGAGGCTGGGACAGCCCCTGCCTGTAGGCACACTGGCCCTCCAGCACCGGCTGTGCTGTCCCACTCCCAGCCCTCCTCTCTAGACCACAGCTGGAAGAATCCGTATTTCTGGCTTCCCCACTCATTGTTCAGCTCTTTCCCCAGCCCTCTGCCCAGCGCTGGTACCATGCCTGACATGAGCCCTACCAGCCACCTGTTGCTTGTCTGCCATGTGATAGCTGGTTTGCCTAAGTCTCATTTAACCCTCCCTGGAAGGTGGATATTAACTGTTTTCCAGATGAGGCCCAGAGCCATTAACATAATGTACCCACGGCCACCCAGCTAGTAAGTTGTAGAGCTGAGAAACTCAGGTCCGCCTGACTCCTGAGTCCTTGCTGCCCTCATCGCCCCAGTAAGTACTTGAGACCGGGTGGGGTGATGTCACGCTTTCCCTTTGCTCAAGATCTTGCACCTGCCCAGGAATCAGGTTTATGGCCCTTTGTGAGAGCATAACTCTCTGTTCTGATGACTCTGCAACTACCTGTTTTTTCAGGGCATTGTGAGTCTAGGACTGGTTTCAGGCTGCAAACGCCCCCCATTTCCTGCAGGAAGAGGGGGTGTCCTTCATGTGTTCTTCCACACCCAGCGAGCCCTTGGTGTGCACCTGCAGTGTGCCAGGCTGGCTGCCTCTGGGGCATGGCCTCTGCGCTGTGCCGTGTGCATTGCGATGGCCTCCCATCCGCGGGGGTCTCGGCCTCACCATCCATCCTTGTGTGCTGGCCTTGTCGTGACGGACCCCAAACGCTCTCCGCTTTGCTCCCTCACAGGTGGACCAGCGGGTGTTCCGAGACCTCATGAGTGAGAAGCTGCCTCGATTGCACGCCCACTTTGAACAGTACGAAGTTGACTACACCCTCATCACATTCAACTGGTTTCTGGTGGTGTTTGTGGACAGTGTTGTGAGCGACATCCTCTTTAAAATATGGGACTCTTTCCTTTACGAGGGACCAAAGGTAGGTCTGCCCACCCGACCTGGATGCACGCCCTCGATGCCTGGTGGGCTGAGCGAGTGGTGGCAGAGTGCCCGGCTCCCCTAGAGCTTAGGACAGTCGCCACTGGTGCCAGAGGGGGTTAGCACCGCGTGCAGCCGGGGTGGGGTGGGACCTCGGGAAGGCTCAATCGCTCCTTCATCAAAAACCTGTGGCCAGTGCCAAGCCCTGCGCCGGGCACTGGGAGCTTTGATGGTTCCAGCCACGTAAGACAGATGGTGGCGCCATCCGCCCTGCATGGACGCAGGGGTGGACCCAGGACCAGGGGGAGCCAGCTTCAGAGCATTGAGCCCCCCACCCTGGTCTGCCGTATGTTGTTTGCAAATCAATTTCCAAATAAGTAATACATTTACATGATCAGTTTAAATCATTTAACTAACAGTGTAATGTTAGTTAGCCAACCCCATCTCCACTACCCTCTCATCTCCTGGTTGCTCTTCTAAGTTAACTATCCTTTTCAAGGCATTTTATATATACTTATTCCAGCCTTACTTTTCTATTTTGGAGATAGCTACATATCAGAATATACTGATCTGGGTCCTTTTTCTTCTTTTTGTTCTTTGCTTGGCATTTCCTTTTACAAAATGAACCAGTAATTTACTTAACAGCCCCCTGAGGGGCACTCGGTATTCCCCTCCTCTTGCCATTTCAAACTGCTGCAATGACTGTCCCTGGAATTATGTCTTTTTACACATGTGCAAGCACATCTCTCGGTTTAGTCTTAGAAGGAGACGTGCTGGGTCAGGGGTGCCTATAGTTTTGATAAATGTGGGTCAGGGGTGCCTATAGTTTTGATAAATGTTGCCACATTACCCTGCAGGAGGGGTCTTAACCAGTTTATACTCCTACCAGCAACATTCGAGTGTGTATGTCGCCTCCTGCTTTATTCAACCTAATACGTTATCTACTGTTAAATCTCATCTGTCATTGTTAAACGCAGCCAGGGCTTATGCAGAGCTTCCTGTTGTGTGCAGGTAGAATGTTAAGAGAAAGATGACCTGTTGAAACCATGTAATAATGCTTTCTAAACAAAGGAAATCACAGATTAGTGCAGGCCACCCAAGACCCTTAGATGTGGGGAGCTCTTTGTTCCTAAGCTACTTGGACCCCTCCAGGAGTCCTCCCCTCTGGTGTCAAACTCAGTATCCCAAAAACAAATCAGTTAAAAAAATCTGATTCTCTTTTACCGCATTCAGAGGTCAGTAATTCAGACCCCAATTCACTAATTGACAACAGAAATTGCCTCTGGAAGGGATACTTTCTAAGAGTTTCAGAGTTAAAAAACTCTACTTTTGATTTGATCTGAGATGATACTTTATTGATGAGCCGCATGTGAAAGGATTCTACAAACGTCTGCTCTATACGGACATGTTTTAGCATCAAAGCACTGCTGAAAACTGCCAGAAAATTGCCTTTTCTCTAAGGAAGCGACCCAGCCCCAGCCCCAGCCCCGGCCCGTGGGGGCTCCGTCCTCCGTCAGGCCCCTGCCCGGCGGCAGCAGCAGGCCGGCCCTCCAGTTCTGGTGCATCTCCGCTTACACATGCCCCTGTTCTTCCCACAGGTTATCTTCCGTTTTGCCCTGGCACTTTTTAAATACAAGGAAGAAGAGATTCTGAAATTGCAAGACTCGATGTCCATATTCAAGTATCTCCGTTACTTCACTCGTACCGTCCTCGATGCTAGGTGAGGAGGTGCCGGGCGTTGGAAAGAGCAGGAGCCCTGACCTCTATGTCTGTGAGAGCGAGCCCATCCTCGCTGTCCTCCAGCTCCAAGCCACCCTGGGTGTGCTGTGTGTGTGAGAGGGGCAAAGGAAACGGGAATAAGGAGGGACTGACGGAGAGGATTTTGTCCTTTTATCTCGTAACCATAAATCCCAGCAACCAGAAGCAAAGTTTTTAGACATGGAACAAGTATTTAACTGAGTACTACCGTGTTGCAGGTTCTGTGCCATACAGCTGGGGGTCATCAGTGAGTAGTAGCCCCTGTCCTTCAGGAGCTTGGGTGGGGGACAATAGCAGCACCGTTTGATCAGCGTTGGAGAGAGGAAAGCTCAGGTGGAGGAGAGTGCAGGGGAAGGCTGGAGGGGCCGGTGAGGAGGGAGCCGCCTGGGCAGAGGGCCTTCAGGAGCCACGGGACACAGAGTGCAGTTCGGGGATGGTAGGAGTGGTTCAGCCAGGCAGGGCATGGCCGGAGGGCGAGGAGAGCCTCTGGGATGGAGCCGGGGAGGCCTTGTAGCCTCTGTTGAGGGCTTTGTCTCCAAGTGTGCTGGAGAGTCACTGCAGGACTCGGGGAGCGAAGGCTGTATCAGGTGCTGGACTGGCAGCTGGGAGCCGGGGTGGGGGCTGGGGAGCTGTTAGAGGGGCCCAGTGAGGGATGCTGGCTGCCTGGAGCAGGTGTTCCCGGCGGTGGAGAAGAGGGCATGCTGAGGAGAGTGCAGGAGGAGGGATTTGAACTCGGAGACCCCTGGTCTGGGCAGTCCAGTGGTCAGGAACCGCATCAGCCCCTCCCTCCCCAGCCATGCGGTCACTGCCTGTTCTTGGCCTCCTTTGTGCCTGTATGTCCCTGGGGCAGGAGCTTGGGGTGGGGGGCTCTGGCCCTGCCTTCTGAGGGCTCGTTTTCCAGGGTTTCAGATGCAGGTTAGAGCTGTCACAGGGATTTCTGTGGACCTGCTCTGGTTCAGCAAATGAGGACAGATCCTCACTCTGAGTTGTCGAGGTGCTGTGGCCACCATCCCCTGCGCAGGGATAGGGGTAGATTTCTGCATCAGACTTGTGTGCATATACGAAAACGAAGCGAGTCCTTGCACTAAGGGGCTCATTAATGTTTTTCAGACTTTTTTGACTGTACCTATAAGTGCATTTATCATAATCTAGGATGCACATGAAAGAGTGTGTCAAATTGAAGCAAAAGAATCTGTTGACATGTTTCCAGTTCTTACCAAAAATCTGTGCGAGGCACTCCGATATTTTCTGTTACATTCTGCATCATTTTAAATGTTGGTCATGACCCACTAAATCGACTCCCTAATGACTAAATTGGGTCATGGCAAACTTGAGCAACACTTGCGCCCACCTGATGGAAAGGGGGCCTGGGAGCTGCCCCCCAGGAGTGGGCCTTCATGGCAGACGCGGTGAGAGGCAGTTGGTCAGCACCCAGGCCACAGGTCAGCCAGATGAGGTGCAGCAGGAGAGCGTCTGGGGCCAGGGGGATGGCCTCGAGTGAGGACCCCCGGTGCTGGGAAGGGAGGTGGGCACTGGAGCAGAGGTGCTGGCCAGGGCACCCGGTGTACCTGGCCTCCTACACGCTGGCACCGTTTTGAGACCTTTTACTCGGGGAATGTTTTTAAAGTTGTCTTCAGGCTTATTAATTCAGAAAGAACAGGGGTCTAATTTTTGTGAAATTGAAGAAGTGTATCTGGGAAGAGCATTTACCCATGAAGGATTGGTTGAGTTCTCAAACGAGCCTGGAGAATTTTTGTTCATCCCATCCCAGGATTACTAAGGATGACTGAATGAATCCTGCCCCCCCAAGCCAAACACTAACGCTGTGTTGAGGACAGCTCAGCTCCAAAGACCGAGGCTGCCCCGCCCCTGCCAGTCTTGTGCTGGGTTGTCAGTGCGGCCAGCGTGGTCCAGGTGCAGAGGGGACCACCTAGGGCTGCAGGAGCCCTGCCCACGCCCCTTCCCCACCGCGCCCGCCACAGAAGCCCACTGGTGGCCCCTGGCTCGCGTGGTCCTGCAGCGCCACCTTGAGGTGGCTCTGGGCGCGGTCCCCGCCCGTCGGCCTTGGAAAGTAAAGCTCCTCTAGCCCAGCGTTCCCTGGTAGCAGGTGCCAGGTCAGCTGCGGCAGAATTACGGAGTGTGTGTGGGGTGGGGACTTGTTGATGAAGAATGCAAAGCCCTGGACCCCCCTCGGGATGGGGGCCCCAGCCTCGGTATGTTGATGTGCTCCTGGGACCGGTGGTTCCAGTAATGCCAGCTCTGCAGGACGTTAACTGGCTTCACGAAGAGGAGAGGGAATTCTGTGGTCAGGTGAGTTCCGGGGCTGTTAGGTTAAACCAGAGTAAACCAGACTCTTCGTATCAAGACGTCTGGGAAACAGGTGCTAAGCATCGTGTCCTAGCCTTAGGTGACCACAGGGCACTTTCTCGTCCCTTAACTGGACTAGGCCCAGGGCAGAGGCAGATCTGGCCTCCCATTGTATCCTCAGCCGCAGTCAGCACTGACCAACTGAATAAGTGAAACATAATTTAGTACTTTCTGTGTTAGTTTCCTTTTGCAAGGAAGGGGCCGACATTTGAGGTTTGGGTTTGTGGAGCCTGTGGGCTAGTAGCTGTAAGAAAGAAGGGGCTGGCTGTGTGGGTGCTTGCTTCACAGTCCCCAGCCTGACCAGAGCTGAGCCTCAGGCAAACCTGATAACACCATGCTCAGTGCTGTGCCCTGTTGGGGCTTCGGTATTCTCCGGCATTCACGTGTTCTGGAGCCCACTCTGGGGAGCCTGGCACTTAAGGCCTTACTGACCTTCTACTCCTTGGAGGAGAATCCTCTGGCCTGGAGATGGGCATATCCAAGGGGTAGGTGTTTTCAAATGTAAAAGGAACGAAAGCTGAAAGCTTGTATGTTCTTGATTATGTTTACATTAGGATGAAGGTAGCCGGAGTGTCTGAAGAATAGCAGGAGAAAATGGTTTGGTTTCCGTCTTAGACTGGGGGGGGAGGTTCCTCGTGGCACATGTGCGTCATCAGAGCCTTTGCTGGGGGTGTTGGGAAGCCAGGTCTTTGGGACCTTGTAGGATCCAGAGAGGGAGAGGGCCAGGCCCCCCAGTGCTGGAGGAAGCAGCTCCCGCCGTGACCCCAGAGCTTGGCGTTGCCGGCCTGCTGAGTGCAGCCAGTCCATAGCCAGGCTCAGGACAGTTTGTAGTTGCTTCTATCAGTGATCAGGGGCGAAGTATGATCTTAAAAATGTTATCGTTAATTCGTACCTTGACCTGAGAGCAGTGTGGAAACCCACAAACTGCAGAGGTCTCTGTGGACTGTGGCTCAACACTTGTCACATTGTTGATGGGTCCGACAGGTCTTTCCAGGTGTGCTCGATAGTTGTTCCTTCCCAGGCCGTCGGCCCCTGGCTTTCTAAACGGTTCCTCTGTGCCGGGCCCCTCCGGCCCTGAGCAGGCACCGGTGTGGGCTTCTGAATCCCTCACAGGTGTTGACTCAGGTAACCCCAGGCCTCTTGGGGTGGCGCCAGTGCTGTCCCCAGTGCACAGGTGAGGACACGAGGCCCAAGACGGTGAGGCCATTGGCCTGCCCGGCATCCCCCAGTGAGTGTGCAGCAGAGCTAGACCTGCAGCGGGTAGAAGGTCTGGCCTGTGTGCCCCGGGGAGGGCAGGCCCCCCGGGACGCCATCCCCTCATCGGGCCCCCAGCACAGCGCGCCCTCTTGGCGCGGCCGGGTCGGGGGTCTGCTCTGCACCCGCAGTCCTGTGGGCTGGGCGGAGGAGAGGGCTGTGAGCGTGCCACCGGACCCCCGCTGACACCTCGCCCCTGTCCTGCGCCCCGCCAGGAAGCTCATCGGCATCTCCTTTGGGGACCTGAACCCGTTCCCACTGCGCCAGATCCGGAACCGGCGCACCTACCACCTGGAGAAGGTCCGTCTGGAGCTGACAGAGCTGGAGGCCATCCGCGAGGACTTCCTGCGTGAGCGTGACACCAGCCCCGACAAGGGCGCGCTGGTCAGCGACGAGGAGGAGGACGCCTGAGGGGCTCGTCCCGGTGCCACTGCTCCCATCCGCACAGCCGGAATGTGCCAAAGCTGAACTGCAGCCACGCCTCAGCACGGCCAAAGCCAGAAGTGACATTGTGGCTCTGGAGGTCTGCTGGGCGGATGTCCACGGCCGCACTGCGCCTGCCCGTGTCCACTCGGGGTGGGCGCCGAGTCTGTTCACAGCCATCCCCACGCCACCGCGTCCTGCTTGCCCGTGTTACGGTCATGCTTCCTGGCCGACCGGGGAGTCAGCAGGCTTGCCATTTGTTTTCATGAGCCTGTTTACAGCATCCATCACTCGTTTTGGTGTTTTCAAACCTTCCCCCCCTTTCTCCTGTACATGTTGGTGTTTGTTTTCTTTTTTCTTCGTTTTTTGTTTTTTGCATGGGCAGACACTGGGAAGTGAACCCAGGTCGCGGGCATGGCAGGCGAGAATTCTGCCACCGAGCCACCATTGCCCGCCCACATTGGTGGTTTTGTCCATTTGTGAAGTGGGGGCCCTGCATAGGCTGCCCCTGGGCCCGAGTGGCTGCTTCCTGTGACACCAGGAGCAAGTACATCTCTTGTTCTGGTGGCTGCTGGTGGCTGCTGGTGGCTCCAGCCTGCTCCCTTCGCCACATTTCTGGAACAGCTCTCGTCCTCTCGTGTCCAGCCCATCACCCATGGCTCCCAGCCTGCTTGGCGGTGGGGGGCTGGCCTTCTAGACACCACCCTCCTTTGTCATTGCCGCCGGTGTCTGCAGGTCATCACGCTGCCCTGCCCAGCTTGCCCTCTGGCTCATGTCTCTGTGAGGTGCCAGGGGAAAGCTCTTCTTCCCGCCTGGGGATTGCCTTGTGAAGGTCAGTCTCCAAGGGTGGGTGGGCTGTTCCTCAGTAAACCGGCTCAGCGTACTGCAAAGCAGGGCACCCCTGGGGTCTTGCCGTGCGAGAGGTCAGGAGGCTTTTCTGAGGGTGTTTGCAGGCCGGCGGTGCAGCTGCCGAGTGGGCGCCGGCAGGCACTCAGAAGCTGGGGCTATCTCGGGGAGGCAGCTGCAGTGCTGGCACTCAGGCTCCGGGGAGCTCTCCCTGGGCCCTGCCACCCTGCGGCGCCCTTGTTCTCGGCAGCTGCCCTCACATCCCGAGGTCACTCTCCACCTGGGAGGCAGCCACCCCTACCTGAAAGCTGACCGGGTGTTCTCTGGGCGCTCAGGAGCTCTGCCTTTTTAAAGCCCTGGGGAGATCCTTCGTGCAAAATAGCTCACTTTGCTGAGCCCTCTGTGCGTCCTCGTTGCTGTGTAGGTGACTTCTTGCACAGTGTTGTTCACACACGAGAAAGGGTTTGGAAGAGGATTCCTTCACTACCTGGAAATAAACAACTGGAAATAATCCTTAGCTGGTGTATATCAAACACACGCAGACTAAGAATTGAAGCAGTGTAATTTCAGGAAGTGCTTGTTTCTTATTTTTTACCGTCAGCCTTCTAGCAGCATGATAAACTGGTATGTGAATATATTGGGCTGAGCTCAAGTTTTCTGCCTTTCGTTATGTCAGTGAATTTGATTTATCACTATATAGAGGGAGCTACGCGCAGTATTTAGCCAAATGCCTTTGGTCTCATTTCAGGTATCAAAAAGGGGTTTTATAATTTTCTTTGTCTTTGGAGTGGCTGCTTAAGGTCTGACTTCTAAAAGAAGTCACCCGGAGCGAGTGTGGCAGCTGTGCTGCTCGTCACAGCCCACACAGGACTTCATCGGGGCTGCCGGGGCCAGTGCTGGACACTCACCGCCCCACGCCCTTTCCCCTGGTGGAGTGGCGCCGTTGGCCTGGGCCAGCTGCTGCAGAAGAAGTGCGGTAAGAATGGAGGCAGGGCCCCGAGCTCAGCTCCAGTCTCCCCGCTTTGCTGGTTTCCAATTGATTCCCCCTGGAACACGCCCTGTCCTGGACTTCAGGTCCTGCTTTAATGGGCTCAGTTGGTCTGGTTTGCACAGGGCCTGCGTGGGTGGCTAGAAGCCATGGTCTGTCGCTGTCTGAGGGGCGTGTTGACATTTCCAGGGCGGTCATTATCAGTGCAAGGGGGCAGAGAGGACTGGACTGGAGGCACTTCAGTGGGGTCGCCTTCCTGGACTCGGGTTTCCAGTGTGGGACGGGATGGAACTGACTTTCCTCCCGCGTTGACGGTCTGTCCCACCGTTTAGAGCCAACACGTGTCCTCCCCTTGCGTTTTGCGGGACGAGAAGTGCTCCATGCCCTCTGGGCCCCTGCACGCTCCTGACCCCCTCCGTGAATTGCCTCACGTGGCTGCTGCCCGCCGAGGCTGGGGGAGCTGAGGGGCGCCTCCCTCAGCACACAGCTCCTTAGTGGGTTTTTGGTTTTTTGTGGGTTGAATATCTGTTAATACTTTTGTATATTTTCACTACAGTTTATATTTTTATAGGTTATTTTATCAAGGTTTTTCTAGATTATGGACGTTTATTTTGTATAACAAGCCCTTGCTGTGTGCATGCCCCCGCTGTGTGTATTTATGCAAACCTGAACCTCTCTGTGCCATCTGTTACCTCTAGCCATGGCCACCCTGACTTTCACTTACGCATGGGTCTCTTCTTACCCCAGGTAGCGTCGGTGCTACCTGTAGTCGTGCTGACAGCTGTACAGTAGCAGTTGATTGCTACAGATGATTCTGGTTTCAACTATGCTATGTCACTATAAGGAAGTATTCTAGGCAAATATTCCCAGTCAAGTTATCTGTTTTTTTTTGACCAAATACATTATTGCACAAACCCCAGCCCTGTGCTTTGTCTGGTGCTGTCTTCCTGCATGTGACGGGGCTTCTGGACAGCAGGGCCTGCCCGGGGGTCCTGCAGGTGGCAGAGGACCCCCAACGTCATGTGTGCCCCCGGCATTCCTGCCATTGCTGGGCAACTGGACAAGTTGAGGAAGCCCTGCCAAGCGATTTTCCTTTTATATCACGGGACTCTCTATACCGATCTTCAAGTTACATTCTGGAATTGTAATACTAAACGAAGAAATAAACTAATTTGCATCACATTTTGGCTTGAAATGCATTTATGGTCACTTATTGGGATGAGGCTCAGCTGCAAGAGCTGGGAGGAGGGGATGGTGCTCTGGTGTGGTAGCAGTCTCTGCCGCTGGTGTGCCCTAGGGCGTGGGACAGGATGCCTTCCTCAACAGCAGGCCATCAGAGCCGTGCCCGAGCTGTGGGCTTGGGCAGGAGGCCCCTGCGTCTGCGGCAGCCCCCAGGCCAGGGCGGTGGGTACCCCTCCTGCCACCGGCTGTGTGTGCCCTGCCTGAGTCATGGGCCTGTTTCCCTCCTGTCGGACTGACAGCTCAGGCCCAGCTGCCGCTGGGGACACCACACCCCTCCCCCATCGGAAAAACACAGGAGAATGATTAAGACCAAATGTCTTTCCAAAAGGAGGAGGAGGGAAGGAGTGTTCAGAGAGGGTTCCCAGGCAGGGCAGGCACGGCCTGGTGAGCCTCTGTCTCTTCCAGGAACGCAGATTCAACAAGGCAGGGGGCTTTTTGAGGTCACCCAGAGCTGAGACCAGGACCCCAGGGCTCGGCTCTGCCCCAGCCCTGCTCAGGGTGTGGGTCAGGAGCCAGAGGAGGTAAACTGAGGCCCATCTCTTTCATTAGGGAGTCGCTGCTCCAGGCAATTCTGGCGAAGCCCTGGGAAGCCGTTACTCAGAGCGTGGGTCCCCAGGGCCTCCTTGGACCGGCCAGGCTGCTGGACACACAGACAGGAAGTGGGCCTTGCGATGAGCCTGGTGGTGCTTGGAATCATGCAAGGCCCCGGTCAGCTGCTTTCCTGAATGACCCTGACGAACAGGCTGCCTCCAGGCCAAACCTTTGTGGGGCCTGCTCACAGGGGCCAGCTGCTAAGGCCAGCCCGGAGCTCACAGGGGCCAGTTGCTAAGGCCAGCCCGGAGCTCACAGGGGCCAGCTGCTAAGGCCAGCCCGGAGCTCACAGGGGCCAGCTGCTAAGGCCAGCCCGGAGCTCGGAGGGGCCAGTTGCTAAGGCCAGCCCGGAGCTTGGAGGGGCCAGCTGCTAAGGCCAGCCCGGAGCTCGGAGGCAGGAGGTGGAGGTGCAAGGCCTGGGGTGTCACCAGGGCCTGTACCCGTGGGCCAGTCTCTCCATTCCCGGGGCCTCGGGCATCTTGCCAGAAAATGGGTATCCTGGTGATTAGGTGAGACGTGCCCACGCACACCGGCGCTCCCGCCACCCCCTCAGCCTCGGCTAGCGCCTCGGGCTGCTGCACGCACCGCACAGGGTCACTGTCCATGGCGTGTGCGTCACAGAGCAGAGTGACCGCTGTCCCCTGGAGGTGAGCCTCCGGAGGAGGAGGGAGTCCTTCCAGAAAGTAGGACTTCTGGGGAGGTTGTGAAAGGACTGAGTCCAAAGGTTTTTTGTTTTTTGTTTTTTCCACATGGGCAGGCACCGGGAATCGAACCCAGGTCCTCTGGCATCGCAGGCAAGCATTCCTGCCTGCTGAGCCACTGTGGCCCACCCCCAAAGCTTTTCTGAGCAGAGATGGGGGACAGGTGCGAGGGGAGGGCAGTGTCCAGCCCCCGCCCTGGCCAGAGCCCAGCACACACTTCCAAGCACCGCCAGCCCCCTCCGCCCCCTGGCGCGGTGCTGTGGGCTGGCTCCGGCACTCGCTTCTGCGGTGGGGAGGCTGCTGGAGGGCCACGGGCCCGCGGGTCACAGCCTGGCACTGGGGCTGGTGGCGGGAAGGGGCCATCTGGAGTCACAGCCGCAAACAGCCCCACCCCATGCCCTAGCACGAGACTGAGGGAGAGAAGTAGGGTCCGAGGGCTGCCCCTTCCTCCAGCCCCAGCGCCCCTGTGGGGAGCGAGAAAGGGCCCTGGCGATGAGCCCTTCCCCCAGCTTGGTGCAGGTGAGTGAGACACAGTGGAGAGGGCCAGGGGCCCCCGACCCCTTCACTGCCCCCCCCGGAGGCAGCCCCTACTGGTGACAAGACTGGCCTTGCTACTGGGGATGTGCATGGCTCACCTCCTGTGAAACGAGGCAGGAATGTAGGCAGGGGCCACCACGGTCTAAGCTGTACCCCATGCCGAGAAAAACACACTGCCCTCCCTGTTGCATGACCAGTCTCCTGCCACCCTGCGGTGCCACTGCTAGGAGCCCATCCTTCCCCTCGGACTCTGCCGCCCTGCCTTGGTGCGGCCCCTCTCTCTGTGGGTGGGCTAGTCTGGTCCTGGTCTCCCCTGCTCACCTGCGCCCAGGGGAGCACAGAAGGACGTCTGCTGAGGCTCGAATGGTGGAGCTTCAGGCAGGGGGTGGAGGGTGGCGGGACGGGTTTGACGTCTAGTTCCCCAAATTCAAGATGAAGCCAGTCTGTGCTTTGGAAGGGTAGTTGCTCATTTATTGGAAGGGTAGATGCTCATTTATGTAAAAATAACAACAACTGTTAGTTGAACTGTTAGAATAAAAAAATACCTTTTCTGGGGGGTGGGTCCCAGCCTGCGTGCTGAGCGGGGTGGGGTCTTAGCACCATTAGGGCGCGAGGGGCTGGTCTCCTCCGCGGCCCATCGTGGGGCACTGAGGTCCGTGCGTCTGTCTGTCTGTCTGTGCGCTGTGGGCTGGCTGGCCATGAGCTGGGGCGCGGGTCAGCGGCGGGCGACCCGCTGATGGCCGCGGGAGGAGGCGCCGCGGCCGGGCCAGGGACAGGTGCGGCAGCACTGGACACGCACGGAGGGCAGCCGGCAGCGGCCCAGCAGACGCAGCGTCTCGCAGAGCCCGAAGGGCAGGCGATCGTGCTCACAGCCTAGGGGCGGGGGCCCGGGGTGGGTCAGCACCAAGGAGACTCGGGCCGGTGCCGTGCCCACCCCCCGCCCCGCTGGAGCGGCTTCCCTGGGCTTCCGCCTGTGCTGTCCCCACCCCTGCCATACCCACTGCAGGCACACGACAGCAGCCACCCAGGGCAGAGGTCCAAAACCTTCCGGACCCAGAGCTGCACGTCTCCAGCTCTTCCTGACCCTGTCCCACCTGTCCTTGGTCTAGGGCTACCAGGACTCTGGAGAACTGGCACTGCTTGGCTCCGGTTTCTGGAGGAAAGGTCCTGAGACTCCACCCCGACCACCCAGGTGCCCCCTGCCCAGGGGTGGTGGGCCCCCACCTTTTCTCCAATTCGCTCACCCGCGGGGCGCCCGACAGGTCCTGGGACACAACTCAGGTCCCAGGAGACCCCTGCAGCTTGCAGCGGCCTCTGACCCCTCCCTGCTGTGCCACTTCCCCTCCGCCATACAGGCCTGACTCAGCCTCAGCTCCCGGTCCCAGGCCCGCCCGCCTCCTCACCTGGCCCTGAGACCCAAAGAAAGGACTCTGATTTGGACCGCACAGCGCTCAGGGCTAAGCCGCTGGGGAGGGAGGGAGGCTGCGGCTGGGCTTGCTGGGGTTGAAGCCTGGCCAGGCCCTCTTGCCCTGTGCTGGGTTATCGGCACTATTTTGGGAAGCGGCTCACTCTCAGCCTCCTGGCCCTGCCCTGTGGCCACGGCCGCTGCTGACAGCCCCCAGCTGCTGCCAGAGCCCTGCTGACTCCAGCAGACATCTGAGGGGAGAGGGGCAGCAGGAGGGTGACCGGGCGGCCCTGGGCCCAAGACGCCCCTTTGAGCTCAGCAGAGAGCAGGGGGCGGCAGGCAGGTCTCAGGTTGCAGTCCCTCTCTCTACCCAGACCCCACCCCCAGCTGTGAGGAGCAGCTCCAACCTACCCATCTGCAGATGTAGTCCTACAACTGCTGTGTGACCTCAGGCAAGCCTCTTAACCTCTCAGTTTCCTCCTCTAGAAACAAGCCCCACCTCCACAGGGAGAACGGATGCGGCGACACCTGTCAGCTGCTGCGCCTTGGCGGCCACACAGCCTGGGGTTTCCAAGTGCCTGGCCACACCGTCCCACACACCACGACAACATCCTGGAAATCCCAAGGTCTCCGCAGAAAAAAAAAGGCATCTCCTGGGCTGGCCCTTCAGAGATGCCGCACCTGGGATGGCTTACAGCCCTGCCGCCTCAGCCTGCCACCGTCCCCTCCCTCCACCTACCTGCACCCCACCAGAGGCCCTGCAGCCCCAGGGCCTCCTGTGCCGAGCCCAGTGAGCTGGGGACCCCCCCGGATCTCGCAGGGCAGATACAGCAGGGCTGGCGCCAGGCTCAAGGCTGTGCCCTGGGGTGTTCCTGGAGTGAGTGCTGAGGGCAGGGCAGGGCGAAGGCAGGTGGACGCAGGGAAGGTGGCATTTCCACTGGGCCTTGGAACAAGGCGAGGGGCAGGAAGGGCATCCCTGCTTCTGCCCAGCTGTGGGCACTGTGACCAGGCAAGAGCTGCCAAGGAGCCAGCCGCGGGTGGACAGGGTCAGTGGGGCAGGTCCCCGTGGCCCTGCATGCTGGGCAGGGGCAGACAGCTAGGGCGCAGCCTCTGGGCTCCCTGGGCCGGCTCTGCCGGGCGCCTGCAGCCTCTGCCTGACCTCCCGGTGGGGCTCCCAGTGGGGCAGGGGAAGATGCCAGCCTTGCTGGGTGCTCTGGAAGTGCTGGACCCTTTACCCCAAGGTCTCATGTATGCTCTCCCCAACACGACCCCCAGTGTGGGGGTGTCAGCGCCCCATGCACGAGGAAGCTGAGGCCCAGAGAGGGACGTGTAGCCCAAGGCCACACGGTTGGAGACGGGAACCCAGGGGTGACTGTTCCCCGAGCTCAGCCCCCTGGGGGTAGCTGGGGCTGCAGAAAGGAAGCAGGTGTGTCCAGGGCCACCTCTGGCTCAGGAGGACCCAGATGGTCAGGAAGCCGCTGGCCAGTGGGAGCTAGCAGAACCCTGGCAGGAAGGCCCCTTCCTGTGGCCCCACTGCTCGCCCCGGGCAGTCCCCGCTCCGTCCAGGAAATGGTTGGGCCCAAGTGAGGGGTCGGGGCTTCCCCAGGCTTGGCCTTCATGTAGCCTTGGGGACAATGCTGGCCTCACCATGGAGGGGGGTGACTGAGGCCAGAGGGAAGAGAGTTTGCTCTCCCCAGCTCCCTGCCACCTTCCCGGTGTGGCCGGGGCCCTCCGCGTGGGCTCTCATTCCCAGCACCGCGGCACCCTGAGGCCTTGCTATTCTCCGTGGCCACAGGCTCCCGAGCCCCGACCACAGGATTTGATGCTGTCCCATTTCTCCCACCCCCATCCTGGGGAAGAGGCAGTGGGAGAAGCACTCACGCAGGAGCTCAGTGAGGTCGCAGTCCTGGGTGCCGCAGGCCTGCGAGCTCTCAGGCCAGGCCTCGTGGCTGCACAGGTCGCTGTCCTCCTCGGGCAGACCCGTCTGGGTGTTGACACACTTGACCAGGCGACGCTGGATGCCGCCGCCGCAGGGGGCCGAGCACTGCAGGCAGGGAGGCAAAGGGTGAGCGTCCACCCCTAGGTCAGCTGCCCCGTAGGGACTGGGCATCGCTGGGGCAGTTGCTGCCTCCTCCAGGAAGCCCTCCTGCCAGCCCTGGGCCTGGTGGGCTTCCCTTGGGTCCCAGCCCCGTCTGTCTACCACCGCAGCTGCAGCAGGCACGGAGAGCCTAGCTCACAGCACACACCGGGATTTCCAGCCACCCCTCCTTGGGTGCCCCCACCCGCCAGCCCCAGCTCACCTGGCCCCAGGGCCCCACCACCCACTGCGTGCAGGGGTGGGTGTTGCAGGGCTGGGTGGCATTGGGCTTCAGGGACTCCTCGCAGAGGCCAGGCTCCGGGCAGGTCACCAGCCGCTGTTGCTCACCGCCGCCGCAGGCCTCGGAGCACTGGGCAGGCGGGGAAGGAGTCGGGAGGGGTCGGAGCACGGCCAGGACCTGCGGGAGCCCCCCCCGCCCCCCTCCGGGCCCCAGACTGTACCTCCCTCCAGGAGGAGATGTACCAGCTGAGGCAGGGCTGGACGCCGCAGGGCTGGCGGGCGGGCGGCATGGCGGGCCCCGGGCGGCAGTGGAAGGGCCGCAGCGGCCGCAGGTCCTGCTTGTCCACGCACTGCACGTCCCGCACCGAGGAGCCCCCGCCACAGCTGCGGGAGCACTAGGGACCCAGGCACACGCGTGTGCACACTCCTCCGCGTGCACGCACATCGGGCTGCCACCCCCCACCCCGTCCCTGAGGGGCCCCGGGCGCTGCCACGGGGTGGGACGGACAATGGGACAGAGGAAAGTGGGTGCAAACGGAATCTAGAGAAAAGCATCCAGCCAGTGGAAGGGACACAACGAAGGCTAAAGGCGCCAACAGTAAAGCACCCAAGGGCTCAGCGCGAAGCCCCCTCTGCTCTCATGGGTGGCCATGGCTGGTCCAGGAAATCGGGGCGATGGGGGAACCCCCACCCATGTACCCCAAGGCCGCCACTCTGCCTCACTCCTGCCAGCCCATGCGCCCCACCTCCCCCGCCGAGCGGGTCGCGCCCCGCACCTTGCTCCAGGTGCCTGTGTGCCAGGTGGCACAGGGCCGCAGGTGGCAGTGGCGGGCGGGCTGGGGCCGGCCAGGGAGGGGACAGTCTTCCTCGCGGCCAGAGCTGCAGTGCACGGACCTCCAGGTGGCACCCAGGCCACACGTGGTGGAGCACTGGGGGGGCGGGGGGAGGCCTGTGAGCGCCAGGCACGTCCCTGCCCCCGCCGGCCCCCCATGGACCTGGGCCAAGCCAGGATGCCCCTCTGGGGCCTCAGTTTCCTTCTCTGCAAAATGGGCTCCTCCACTCACCTCCCAGAGAGACGGCGGGGATGAAAAGTCAAATTCCCCTAAGCGGTCAAGTGCCCCTGCTCCCAGGGGACCGGGTCGGGAGAGGGCAGCGCGGGCACCCCACCCCACAGGGAAGGCATGCTGCTTCCCAGAATCACTGGGTTCTAACCCCAGCAACCAAACCACTGGGTCGCTGGGGCCTCAGCCTGCCCCTCTGCACCCCAAATTAGGAATCTGTGCAGGAGCCCACTCCCCTTACAGTGGCAGTGTGGGGGTGTGGGTGGGGGCAGGCCAGATTCAGTCCGTGCAGCTCAGACCCCTCACACAGCAGGATGGAGCCACAGAGGGGAGAGAAGGTGGAAAGGGTGGAGCCGTGTTGAGCCCCAGGAGCCCTGTTGGGCTGAGGCAGCTCCAAGGGTCCGGGGAGCTCATGGGGTAGCCTGAATCCGCAGGACCTGCCCCAGGGGCCACATAATGTGCCTTCCCCATGGACCAGGATGCCTGGAGAGTGTCCCCAGGAGCGTGCAAGCCAGAGAGTGAGCAGAGAGGCTCCTCATGCTTGCACACCAAGAGGGCAGGCGGCCCCTCCTGCCGTGAGGGTTTGGATTCGCGCCTCCTGGCCACCCATCACTGCCCCAGCCTCTGGTGCTGCTCAGGAAAGGGCCTCCGGGGGCCCCCCAGGGACAGAAACAAATGGGCTACCTAGCCCCAACCTCACTGCTCAGAGGAGAAAACTGAGGCCTGGCTGGGCAGACTGGTCCCAGAGCTGCGCATGGGCAGGATGACAGGGCCGTCTAGACTTGGTCATTTTTAGAAGCCCCCAGTGGGCAGGACAATGCTCCCCTCACCCTGGGAGCTCCCCACGCCCACCCCACCCCCACCCCACCCCCACCCCAGTGTCAGTTCCTTGGTCCCAGCAAGGCAACGCGGACAGAGTGGGCATCCTACTCTGCTCGTTCTCAGACGGGGAAACTGAGTCACTGTGGAGTTGCTCCAATTCCCACTTCACCCCAAACTTGCATCACTTGCCTGGCTCCAGTTTCCCACTTCCCAGCTGGCTTTCCGGGCAGCCAGCGGGTCCGCGAGGAGCCCCTCCTCCGCCAGGCCGGGGTCCAGGAGCTGGGCCTCAGGGGCTCTGTGGCTGTTGGCGGGACTGTCCTGAGTTGGCATGGGCAGTGGCATGGAAGCTGGGGGTGCCTCAGGGCTGGGGGGCTCAGGCCGGCTCGAGAGTCCTGGACTCAGGCCAGTCCCCCAAGGTGTGTGTCCCTGGCCACCCACAGGCGGTGGGAAGAAGGTCCCGGGTGCTGCCGAAATCTGTCGGTCCCGCGGGGCCAGTCCTGGGCTGGAAAAGCTGGGAGTCGCTGGCTCCAGGGGGCGACCCCTGCCCGGGGCGTCTGGCAGGGGGACGGCGGCAGGAGCGGGGGGAGGCGCCGTCCCCACAGCGGGCCACAGCTCACCTCCCGCCGGCCCGAGGTCCACCTGCAGAGTTGGGTCCCAGGCCGTGGGCCCCCCCAGCCGTGGTCGCAGCACACCGGGACTAGGAGAGGGGTGGGCGGCATGGACAGAGGACAAAGGGGGCAGCATGGGGCTGGGTCTTTTGGGGGGGCAGGCGGCTCTGCGGTCTGAAGCCAGCTCATCGTCCTCAGAAACCTCATTGGCCATCTCCCAGCATGGAAGGGGCTGGCTCTGGCTGTTGTCCCCTCCCGGGGACTCTCCCTGGCTCCTAGGGGTGGCAGGTGTCTCCACGCCACCCACTGAAGCAGGAAACCGAGGCAAGCTGGGGGGCCCCAGGTCCGGGAGCCCCATGGGGGTGTCTTCCTCAGATAAGAAGTTGGTCAAGGGGTTCTCGGGAGCCTGCTCCAAGGGTGGGGCTGGGGGGTGGGTGGCCTGGCTGGGCCGGGGCGCAGGGGGCCAATCTCGCAGGACCCTCTCCTCGTCGGCCCCGGGAGGGTCTGTGGCAGGCCCAGGGGTGCGCGCGGGGGCCTCAGCAGGACTGCCCGGCACTGAGGGTGTCCCAGGCTCCGGGTCCTCGAGGTACACGTCGGACAGGTCCTCATGGAAGCGGATGAAGTTGTAGTCGTAGTAGAAGTCATCCACGAGCATGGGCCCCGGTGTGCCCGGCTCCAGGCCCTCCCCCAGGGCGGCGCTGGCCAGACTGGCCGGCTCGGGCGAGGAGGTGGGTGAAGGGGGCGGGGCTGCGCGCTCGGGGCTGAGATCCACCTCGCCGAAGAGCTCGGGGCTGGGGAAGCCGCTGCCCGAGCCTTCCGGGCCCAGCACGTCCAGGAGCTGCGGGCAGGGTGGCAGGGGGCAGGGGGCCTCACTCGCTGGCCGCTGGGCCTCGTCGCACGGGAGTCCGGTGTCATTGGTGCAGAGGACAAGCCGGTGCTGACTGCCTGTCCCGCATGTCACTGAGCACTGCATTGGGAGACCGGGGCGAGGGGCTCAGGCCACGAGGGGGTGACCCTGCCCCAGCCCAGGACCACGGCTTGTGGCTGTGACTTGCCATGGGTATCCTGGTCCCTTGAGAATCTGGGGGCAAGAGCCGGACCCTAAAACCCTCCTCCTCCCTTCCACAGAGACAGGCAGTCAAGGCCCCACAAAGGCTGCTTCTGCCTCCCTGCAGCCCCAGGCGGATAGAGGAGCTAGTGGGGGGCTCACCCTGTTCCTCTGCCCCCCTCCCAGTGCCGACACTCACCTGCGACCAGTTCCCCACGGCCCAGGTGGCGGGACAGGGCACGTGGCGGTTGCAAGGGTTCTCCGTGGGTGGCCGGGCGAGGTGCCCGCAGGCGGCTGGCTCCAGGACGCTCTGCTCGTCCAGCCCCACGCTGCGGATGCAGAGCACCGACCGCCGGGCGAGGCCGCTGGGGCCGCAGGAACGCGAGCACAGCTGCCACTCCCCTGCCCACCACCTGGGGGCAGGAGGGGGCGTGGGGTACACAGGTGGCTTCAGTATGCAGCTGGACAGTCTTCCCAGCAGGGAGGGCAGGGCCAGCTCTGAGCCAGGGGACGACTCTCCAGAGCTCCGAGCCCGGGTGGGCACCCTGCAAGGGGCACAGCCTTCCCCCGACCCCAGCGCCAAGGAGGCCTGGCTTTTAAACCCTGCCGCCCTGAGCCTGGGGTCCCTGGGCGAGAGCGGGGCCTATGTCGAGGGACCCAGAGAGGAGTGACCAGGGGTGTCTCAGGCTGGCACGTGCTGCCCCGGGCTACAACTTTGGAGTGCGAGGCCAGGAGCCTGTCTTCCTTTGCAGTTCCCGGGGCCTCCAGGGCTCCCCTGATGTGTGGCCAGAAGCAGGACCAGGACACCTGGGGTGGGGGGGCTGGTGGGCAGAGGTGGGGGTGGGAGCTCACCGGGCCGGGCAGGGCTCCTCGTTGCACTTCCTCTGCCGGTCATCAGGCCGGCCCAGGGTGTCACAGTATCCCTCATCCACGGGCCCTGCCTGCTGCTCGGCGCAGTACACGCTCTGCCTCTGCATGCCTGGGGGAGCGCGGGGGCTCATCCTGGGCCTGGCACCCAGGGCGTCCCAGCCCACCCTGCCTCCCCCAGCCCCGTCCCCATTCTCCCAGCCTCCACCCCCGCCTCCCCTCAGAGAGGTCCTTGGGGAAGGGCCAGAATATGGCAGTTCAGAGACAGATTTGGGCTCAGCTAGGAGGCCCGGAGCAGCTCAACTGGCCCCTCTGCACCTCAGTTCCCCCACCTGCAGAATGGAAGTACTGCTGTCAAAGCCCTGCCGTGAGGTTACCCACGTGTGCAAGCTCAGCCCCATGCCTGTCACCTTGTAAGGGC
>PVIY010042130.1:0-21163 GCA_004026745.1 Myrmecophaga tridactyla
TGTAATACATCAATTCATAGAATAAGTGATGATCAAGCATGATTATTTCAATAGATGCAGAAAAACATTTGACAAAAATATCTGATAAATGCACTAAAAATAATAAAATTGAAGAGAACTTTATCAATCTGGCAAACAAAATCTACAAAAATCCTACAGGTAACATCATACTTTTTGATGGAAGGCTGAATGCTTTTCTCTCAGGATGTTCATTTAACATAGTACAATAGTCCTATATTCTAGCCAAGGATGTTATTCAAAGGAAATAAATAAAAGGCATCTAATTAGAAAGGAAGATATAAAACAATCTTTATTTGAAGATAGCATCATCTTTCATATAGAGAATTCATTAAATTATCAAAACAATAATAAGTTTAGCAAGGTTTCAGGATACAAGATCAATATACAAAAATCAACTCTATTTTTATACTTTAGCTGTGAACAATCCAAAATGAAGTTAAGAAAATAGTTTATTTATGATTATCTAAACAAATAAAATACTCAAAAATAAATTGAACAAGACAAGTACAAAACTTGTACACTGAAAACTACAAAATATTATTGAGAGAAATTTAAAAAAAACCTAAATCAATGGAATGACATCAGTATTCAGAAAAAAGACTTAATATTAAGATGCTAATATTACCCAAATTATCAATGACATTGCCATCAAATCCCAGCTTCTATTTTTGCAGAAATTGACAAACTTATCTTAAAATTGATATGGAAATGGGAAGGCACAGAAAAGCCAAAACAATCTTGAAAAAGAAAAAAAAGTTGGAAGACTCATACTTGCCAAATTCAAAACTTACTACAATTATACTAATTAAGTATATGTATACTAATTAAGTATACTAATTAAGACTATGTGGTACTTGCATAACAATACACATATAGATCTATGTAACAAAATTGACAGTCTAGAAATAAACCCATACATCTATGGTCAATTATTTTCAGCAATTGTGCCAAGACATTCAAATAGTACTACTGGGTATCTACATGTCCGAGAATGAAGTTGGACCTCTATGTTACAGCATATACACATATAAAAACAAAATGGATCAAATACATAAATAAAAAACTAAAACTATAGCATGCTTAGATGAAAATACAGTTGTAAATCTTTATGACTTTTAATTTAAGCAATGGGTCTTACATGACACCAAAAGCATAAGCAACAAAAGAAAAAAATAGTTAAATGGGACTTCATCAAAATTTTCATGCTGCAAAATGATACCATCAATAAAGTAAAACTGTAATCTAGCAAATGAGAGAACACATTTGCAAATCATATATCTGATAAGGGTCTTGTATGCAGAATACATTAAGAACATTGACAACTCAATTATAAAAAGACAACCCAATTAAAAATTGAATAAAGTATTTCACAGACATTTCTCCAAAGAAGATATTCAAATGACCAATAAGAACTTGAAAAGATGCTCAACACCTTTAATCATTAGAGAAAATTTTAAACACATTAAAATACCATTTCTCAACCATTGGGATAGCTACAACAAAATAGAAAATATTTTTTTGAACCCTCATACATTGCTAGTTGGAATGTAAAATTATGTAGTTTCTTTGGAAAACAGTTTGCCATTTCCTCAAAAAGTTATATGTAAATTTACCTATGGCCCAGCAATTATATACCTAGGAATACACCTAAGATAATTGCGTATATATATGTAAGTATATAAACACATATACCCTTTACACCCATGTACATCCTAGGATATATATGAGTATATGTCTGCAGAAACACTTGTTACACAAATGTTCATAAAAGCATTATTCATAATAGTCAGACAGTGAAAACACCCAAATGTCCATCTATGACTGATGAATGAATAAACAAAATGTGGTATATCCATCCATACAGTAGTATATCATTTGGTCACAAAAAAGAACAGATACACACTACAACATGGATGAAGCTTAAAAACATTACGCTAAATGAAAGAAACCAGCACCAAAAGGGCACATAGCATATGATTCTATTTATATGAATGTAGGCAAATTTATATTTTATAGGCAAATCCACCGAGACAAAAAGTTGATTAGTGGTTGCTAAGGGTTAGGTAAAGGGGGAATTTGAGAAGAATGGGGTTTATTTTTGGAGTGATTCTAGGAAATTATGTAATGATGATTGTTGAATATTGGTGCAAATATGCTAAAGAACACTGAACTATACACTTTAAGATGGTGAATTGTATGGTATATGATTAACTTGATTAAAAATTAACTTTTGATTTATTGACCCTCTCTATTTTGTGTTTGTTTCTACGTCCTTAATTTATGATCTTATCTTTTTTCTACTGTTATTTTACTAATTCCTTAAGTTGGAAATCTAGTTCATTATTTTTAAACCTTCATTTTTTCTAACATTAACTTCTGGAGCTAAATTATTTCTTATAAATACGGTTTTAGTGATTACCTACACATCTTGATAATTTGTATTTTAATTATCATACAGTTTTGAGTGCATTTTAATTTTTATCCTTATTTATTCATCTACCAATCAGCTGTTTACAATGTGATTCTCAACTACCAAACATAGATTTTTCCTCATTATGTTTGATTTTTAACTTAATTACAATTTAGTCAGAAAATATAGCTTGTACGATACTGTTTTTGTCAGCTACTTGATATGATAAGCAGTTTCATAAAATCTGAGTGGGTTAACATGAAAAAAGTGTATTTCTTACATAAAACAACTGGTCAGAAGACTTTTCTTACTGGCTGTCTTCCAAGTGATGACTCAGGGATCCAGGCAATGTCTGTCTACTAGTTTTGTTCCCAAAGGTCCTTACCAGACACTGCCACATCCAGCTGGCTGATGAGTGAAAAGAGCATGCACTGATCACACAGAATGTTTATAGGGGCCACACCCAGAAGTGGCATAATCACTCTCCCCCTCTTTCTGTTACTGGAACTGATTGTACATTCTCATCTGGATGTGGGGTGACTATAAAATATAGGTTTTCTGTGGACCTGGGAAAAGAAAGCATATTTAGTGACCATCTAGCTTGTCTTTTCACAGATAGCATTCTGTAAAATCAGTTGAGGCTAATTTTGTGGCTTAACCACAAAACATAAAATAAAACATAAATCTTTTATGTTTGCTTGGAAAGAACATGTATCCTGCAATTTTGGATGCAGTGGTCTATGAATGTCCATCAGAATCTTTTCAAATCTTCTGTACTCAATGTTTTCTGTGCTTGGTCAGCTGAGATATATCTCCCACTTAGACAGTGAAATTTTCACTTCCCTTTATAGTCCTATTAATTTTTTGTATATATTTGAGACCATTAGGTACATACAAGTTTACAATTGCTGCATCTTCCTGATTATTTGAGTATTTTATCATCATTTAATGGACTTCTTTATCTTTTTTAATACTTCTTTGTTTAAACTGTATTTTGTTTGATAGTAACATAGTTACACTGGCTAGCTGAATTCATATATAATTTCAACCAACAAAAAGTTTATTAAAGAGTTCTTTTACTTTTAATACGCTATTAAATTATTGGTATTATTAATTTTCTAATTTTAAATTTTATTAATTATATTATTTTATTATTAGTTTTATTAAGCACTTTCACATGTGGCCATATGCTTTTTCAAATATTTAAGTACATCTGATATTGCTATCACAATCTCGCAAGACATCTAATAACTATGAATTCACTCATGTTTGTGTCATAAGATATGTCAGTAACTAAATATAACTAAATATGGTTGCCCATTTAATTAACTAAACACAAAGAACCTTCTTAATTAATCAGCTGATATGGTGAAGAATTTAACTATTGGGGGATTTAGAATTACACAGCCATGAAACCAAGTTTGAATATTTCTTCTGTTCTATAACATTTAAAATGTTCTTTGACATAGACATCAAAGGGAATCACTGCTTTTTTCATCCACAGTCTGGATTTACATTTCTCTTCAAAATGCAAAACTCCTTTATCAATAACATTAATGCTTCAATCTATTATTTTACCACTTTTCTCTTTATCTTCTGCTCTTATGCTCTCTTGTGTTTTCCTTCCAATTTCAAGTGTGGTGCCATAACAACAATACTATCTTTCATCTCATAAAGTTCTTTGATGTATGCATATTTTTAGGCACACTTGGTGTTCAATAACTATTTGTTGAATATCCTGCTTCTTCATGGTTACCAAATAAAAGTTCAGTGATGGTACAATCAAGAGTTCAGTATGTGGCACTGAAAGCTGAATTTGTTCCCAATCTCTACGTATGTGAGTCCCCAGTCCCATGTATGTGAACTGATTGCTGTAATTTCATCCTGTATTATGTGCTAAGAATGTAGCAAAGAAAGACAGCTCACCTCTATAAAGTACAACTAAGAAAAACTAAGCCAAGGGCATTAGATTCCATCTTTACCATTGAATATAGATTTCTATGAAAAGACCAGTCCATTTTCAAAGGCTAAATAGATAACTTGAAAGAAATTTGCAGCTAATATTTAGGGATCAAAAATGATTTTCAACACAAGAATATTTTGCTGATTTATGGTACTTTATTTGATTAAGACTTGATTGAATTTTCATTCAGTTCACCTTTTCTTGGTGCTGAACTAGTTGATAGGCTGTCCCTGGCCACGCTGGGCTCCGTAATTCTGCCATCCTTATTGAAATGATCTATTTCTATAGCAAGACTGCCAGCTTGAGACAGTTTTGCCTGCTGAGCCATTTACAGTGATGGATGATATGAGAACCAGTAACACTTTCCAATTTGGCACTTTTAGGCATTAACTAGGGCTTTTAGTCTGCATCCTTCCAGTCCTGCCATTATTTTTCATTGAACTCTTTGACTCTCAGATAAGAAAATGACACATTTCCTTAAGGCAACTCCTAGTTAGGAGTGGATGTCACTTTTTAAGAACTTTCATAAAAGACAGAATTGGCACTTAAAACCTGGGTTCCTCTGTTAGAAAAAATGGCAAAAATGGTTTTAAAATAAGTAAACAAGGGTTTGCTTAATGATAGAATAAAATATGTAGAGGGCAGTACATGAAAGTTGAAACTGGGCATTTTATTAAAATTAAGAGAATATAATAATATCAGAATTTGTAGCAACTTTATGTATGGCGATGATACTTGTTCGCCAAATATTTTCAGTTCCTCCCTTCTACACATGGTAGAACTATACTTTCTGGCCCCTTTGTGGTTGGATGGGGCTGTGTGGCTGGTTCTGCCCAATGCATTGTCTGGTGATATGACATGTGTCATTTCTGAGCTGGGTCATGCCATGTGAAATCCTCAAGAGCTCTTTTTATCCTCCAGCTGGTAATTGACAATGTTTGAGAGAGCGGCTATCTTCGCAGTAGGAATCACTGCGTTGGGAATCCACCCCTGCTGAAGTGCAAGAGACAGCTAGCATTGATAGCCAGTTAAATAAAAATACTCAATATCATTCTTTTGCTGGAAAATGCTTAGTACAGTCTTCGGCAGCTAAAAAAATTGCTCAGTGTAATCACTCCACTCAAGCAGCCTTGAATTATTTTAAGCACAAAAAGTCCTTGTTAAAATAGTTTGCTGTTACATTGTGAGTGAACCTGTGGGACATTTGGTGAGACAAAATAAGCCAGAAACAAAAGAACAAACATTGTATCATATCATTTAGAAAAATACTTATATAAGAAAACAGAGGCCTAGATTGTAAGCTCTTATAGCAGTCACATTTAGTCTGGAGTGGTAATTATTATTTCTGGATTTTGAGAGACTGTTTCATATATCTATAACCTGGTATTTAGAGATAAGAATGAAGCCGATCAGGTCAGGATTAAGGTAATTTAGAATACAGGGGTAAGGAAGACATTGTCTATATTTTAGAACCAAAGGAAGAAAGGCTTATTTTGTCCAGAACCTAAATTTTCTGTAACACATAATCTAACTCAACTTGTTTGATAGATCATTTAAACAATCTAAACACAGGGAGCCCAGAATAAGTATGAGGCCTTTAATCCTATATAGCTTAATGTAAAGCCTGGGTACATCTCAGAGTATATTAAGCAGATAATCAGAAAGTATTGGCAAAATCTCTTGAGGGATGGGAGAAAAATTATGGAGCTATTCAACTTTATCACTGGAGGAGCTCCTGATACTGTGACAAACATTAGGGGGCACCCAAATCAATAGGCCAAACTTGCTCTTTTAAAGCTTATGTCTGTGGTGGAGAAGCTTAGCCTATCTATAGTTATGCCTGAGAGTTACTTCCAGAGGACCTCTTTTGTGCTCAGATGTGGCCTCAGTCTCTCTAAGCCCTACTCCGCAAGTGAAATCATTGCCCTCTCCACTATGTGGGACATGACACCCAGGGGTGAAAGTCTCCCTGGCGGCATGGGAGATGACTCCCAGGGATGAATCCAGACCTGGCACCATGGGATCAACAATACCATCCTGACCAAAAGAGGGAAAAGAAGTGTAACTGATAAGGTATTAGTGGCTAAGAGAGTCCACATAGAGTCGAGAGGCTACACTGGAGGTCACTCTTATGCATGCTTCCGTTAGACTTTGCTACCTATCATAACTTGGCCAACTCCCAACCAAAACCATTGCTGCCAATCCTAAAGAACACCCAGGGTGTTATATAATATTCTACAAAGGTTCTATGCACAAGGGTAACTTTCCAGAAACTTACAACCTCCAGATAGGTTCCTGGACCAGATAAATCCTGAAATGCAGAGGGGCCAGCCTCTCCAGAACATCAACTAATTCCATCCAAGCAACCAAATGTCCTTGTCAAATAAATTGTTTTACACTGATGCTTCTCTGAAAATGTTTGCAATCAGCTACAAGTCAAAGCTTCATTTCAACAACCAAAAACTTATTTTAAAAAGCATAGAAAATATATCAATTATGTTCTACCCAGTAGCTAACATAACCCCCATAAAAATACAATGGAAAAAATTAAACCTTTATTTTAACTGAAGTGGCTTTACATATTTAAACTAAGCTCCTAGAGCTGTGCATAGTGTCTCCTCCTCTAAGTTACCAGCTAAACCTGTTTCTGCAGTCCCTAAAGCTATAAAAGAATCAGTCATACCACATAAATATGCCCCATAAATAAATAAAAGCATGCGGCTACTGCAAACACCTTGTTACTACGAATGCTTTTAGCTCTGCCTAGGGAAAAAAGCTCAGTGGCTTTAGCTCTTAGGGAGCACTGCCTCCAGGCTAGTTCAGCTGCATATGCCAGAGGGCACCGTGAGAGCCGGCCATCCTATTCTCCAAAAACCAACCACACTCTGCTACAACTCCACAAAGAACATTCCTCCCGGAACTACAATCGCCAAAATTATATAATTAAAACCCAAAAAAGCACTATTAACACTAAAACCTGCTCCTATGAGGGGACAGCAGGTACAATATTATATGTTTAACCCCCAATGCACCTCAGAAAAAAAAAATTGTACACAGATTAATATTAAATACTGCACATATATATCAGATAAATATAACAATATCTCTTCAATACTAAATCATTTGCAAAATGTTAATCATGTTCAAAAATTATAATAAACTAAACTCATTAAGAAGTTACAAACTTACCTGTAAAATAAAAAAATAACTCTTATTAGCATGACTTTTAGTTTGCTTGACATATGTTTATCTTACTGGTTAATGCAGTTGTAAATTTGTGCCTGAAACATCTTCCAAATTAATATAAAAACTTCTTTGCCCTTAGTCAGCAAAAAGTAATTACAAAAAAATGAAACCTTTGCCCATTTTCCCTTTATAGAAAGCGCATACAGGATGCTGTTTCTTAAAAATAAGAAAATTTCACATAAAAGGGGTCACTTAATAGCTAGATAAATAAAACTACTCAATATAATCCTCTTAGCTAGAAAATGCTTAGTATAGTCTTCAGTAGCTAAAAAACTATTTAATATAATCAGTTCACTTAAGCAACCTTAAATTATTTTAACTATAAAAAGCCCTTGTTAAAATAGTTTGCTATTGGTCCAATCTCAATTTTAAAAAAAAAGCTTGCTCTATGTTCCCAGAAGCCCTCCCTTGTTCTACCTCCATGAATCAAATGTCCTATAAACTAATATAGCACCTTCCTCCTCTTAAAAGACAAGATCAAAGCCCTAAATAGTCAACAAAGAAGGACAGGCCTACCAAACAACAGACTATGCTAACCAAACACAATGAAGCAATAACTTGCTCAATTTTAATAAATCCTGTAACTTATTTAAAAAAACTTTTTTTCTGCTTTCTTCTAAACCCTTGCCACATATTTGTCTGTTTAGGGTTATAAAAGCCCCAAACACCTTTCCCTCTGAACTAGTCTTAAACTTAGTTTAAAAAAGTTTTTCCTGGGTGGGCAACGGTGGCTCAGTGGCAGAGTTCTTGCCTGACACGCCAGAAACCCAGATTCGATTCCCGATGCCAGCCTGTGTAAAAAAAAAAGAAACAAAAACAGTTTTTCCTCCAGTTCCTTAACCATGCATCTTCAATAAACTCACCTTCTCACCAAAATAAAGAAATTTGTTTATCTGTTTAATGTGGGGTCAGACGGGCCTAACTATTTAAGGCAGTGTTTTCCAATGGTAATAACATGACCAAGAAATAACCCGTGGTTACTTTAAACTATTGAAATTTGGGAGTTATCTGTTACTGCAGCATAAGTTAGTCTTACACTTGATGGCTAAGACATGGATCTTGCTATTGCCAATAGGCAAAAATTACAAATCAGCACCGCATGCTGTTTAGATAAATTTAGCCATGAATCATCTATATCAGGATTTTAAGGATTTCTAACTTTTTGAGGTTGTTAATAAGAAATGACAACCATACCTTCTCATAAAATTCTACTTAGTGTTAATGAACAGAATCACACATTAGACATTCTAGATGTGGGTAAACTAGAAGCGGGATTTTTAACTTCTGTGAAGTAATGTAGTTAGAGAGAAAAAAGGCACTGATGTTGACAAAGGAGCATGGGTTTTATTTCTTACTGCATTCCTTGCTAACTTTGTAACTCTGGCAAATGTGCTAACTCCTTGATGCCTCAGTTTCTTCATTTTAAAATGGAGATAATACTGCCCCGTGTGGGTTGTGAGGAAAGCCTAAGTAAGAATAATATTATAACCCCGTTAAAGAAAGTAGTCAGTGTTTGCTCAGGGGCTGGTCTTAGAGAAACGTTCAATAAATTGTGCCTCTCTTATCTGAAGGCATAATGACACTAATTTAAACCACCTTGCCAAAACTGCAGTCTTGTAGACTTCTTGTTACCACCTACTTTTCTTACTTTTTCTGAGGCTCTCTGAACTTGCTTCATTTTTCATGAGAAAAATCATCCAGCGCTGCAATCATCCATGGCCTGTGTGCCTCATAAGTAACTGTAAGGGGAGCACAGTGATATCGGGAATGGCTCTGCTTCATGTCATGAGCACTTGTTTTGTGTACCTCATCCTTGCTCTAGGCATTTTACATGCATTCTCCTCCTTACAACAGCTCAGCAAGGCAGACGCTTTTAGGCTAGTATTTGCCTACGGTCATACAGATATTAATTTTTACAGCAAGAATTTAATCCAAGATGGTCTGACGGTCGGGCTCTTAACCACAAAGTACAGAAGCATATTATCTGGGTTTAGCCAGAACAGTCTCAATTTATGTCTAATATCCCAGCCTTCTATCTAGTTTAGCATTTTTGTGTCAGATTTTTCATTTTTTTTATGAAAGCATTATAATTAATAGTTGCATTAAAATAGGCAGAGATCAATTTCCCACTTTAACTTCCAGTTCTGCTATGGTCTCTTCTAGTCTATGTGGGAATGGCATATGCCAGAAAGAGAGTTCTCAATTTAACACTTGGCTGTAGTTGAAATATAACCACAGGTGACCAATCTTTCCTCTTTGATGCTTTCCAGATGCGCTGTAACTGATATTCTCTTTCAAGGCAACAGTGTGGTCTTGGATACTAGAATGTGGGAAGCACTAAGTCCTCCTGGTCTTTGGCAGTAGGAGAACTCAATAGCTGCTTCCCCTACCTTGCACGTGGAGAAACACAGGAGTCACTGGTGCCCTGACTAGTGCTACCCATGGATCATGGGGTCACTAGGCCACAAAGGCAGGTGGAAACGTGGAAAACTTGTAGGTTAGATGTAGTGTAGGTGAATCGTGTGTGGGAAACAGAGCTGAGAATTCTTCCTTCTCCATAGTAGAACCTACCTTAGTGATGTTATCATTTATTAGATGGTCTCAGTCTACAACTATTTATGTCATGGTTTGGTGACCTTTTTAAAACTTACAATAACTGTTTTTGGAAGTAATGAATTCTAGGAAAAAAGTGAAGGCTTAAACAAAATTTAAGTACTGAATTTCTATTTCTCAAGAAGGTTGATGGACACAGAACTTGTACAAAGTGCTGGCTGTATTTGACATCTACCTCTGAGGCCAAAATATAAATGGTCATTGGAAACTAAAGGTGCAAATCTACTGAAGAAATAATAGCATCTGTTTTAAAAATTAGGAGTTATTTTGTGAGGGTTACTCTGGAAAATGATAATTTAACCAAACTTACAAACAGGAAGAAATTGGAACTTTACCACTAAAATAGCAAGGGAGGCAGTGAACAAATGGAAGGTTGAGCACTCGTGCCGGGTACTGTGTATAATATTTAAATTTGAAAATCTATAAATGCACTCTGGAATATCGCAACTTGTGGTGAGACTTTTGATGGAACGCCTATTTTTAATTGGATAAATTTATATTCTGTGCTGGAGGGAAGTGAAAATAAGAATGTCAATGATTTCGCAGCACTGAAGTTTGGAAAAACATTCAAAAGAATCAGAGACAACTTAATTGAAATACTTCTCAAAGAAAGGTAATCTGAAAGGAAACAAAACAGAAAGAACTTGTAAAAATATTTGGTCTGTCGTATTTGCACATCTTGATTTTAAAAATGGAATTGAGAATATCTTCCACGGTGTTGTATTAGTTCTGAGTTTACCAGGTACAACAGTAGCTGAAGAAATTACATTTTTCTGTTAAAAAGATTATGGTATGCAGATAATCAAGCGAATATGTTAATAATTTCAAATTTGTTAGCCATAAACTGTGCTTTGAAGAATACTGCATGCAATTTTATAAAATCTTTATGAAAAAGTTAATGACTAAGAAATTGAGTAATGTATGTGAAGTGTTACAATGGCCATTCTATGTTATTGTTAATGTGTCAAGTAATCAACACAAAGATTTTTATTTTATCTTTAATGTTAATGGTTATGTTATTTTTAGTTTTAGAAGGAATTTAATTTTTGAAAACTTTTAAAATAGAACTCTTATAAATTTACTAATATTACAAAGCATATGCATCGATCGATAAGTCAATATTCCAAAAAGTTGCATAATTTCAATTTTAAGCAAGTCCTTTCAATTTAACAATTACAGGGCCACTATTACTAAGCTGTATTAGGCTCCAAACAGGGAATTCTTGTGCCCCCTAAGGGAAGGGGGACTCTCTCCAGGTCTCTGGATATGGCAGGCCAACTTCATCAAAGGAATCATCCTGAGTTCTCTGGCCAGTTGTTTTAAATAAAGAACTAAGCATAATCCTTTTACTGCCTCTCCAATTCTAAAGGTAAGTGTCTTTCTTCTGGATGTTCTTTTTGACTCAAGAACATCAAGGATTTCAGGACATGCAGTCACCTGAGAGTTATGGCTGATAAATGTCTTCATCGCCGCAAAGAAATGTTCTGGGGCTGTGACGCTCTCCTGCGTTGCCTGAATTCCAAACGGAACTACATGCCTTTGTGGCTTTGAAGATTAATCTCTGTCACTCACAGCTCGTTGGCTTCCCCTGCTCATTTCTGCAATGCCTGCAGACGGCGTGGAGCTCTGTGCCAGAGCTATTTATCCACAAGCTCACTTCACATATAGCTCCCTCTAGTTGAGCCATTCAAGGGACAATCAAATACTGAACAATTATGCACCTCATTTCTGTCTTTCTGCCTCTATCCAAAAAGATGTTTCTGCAGGATACCTGCTGCTCCTGGAGGCTGCTACTCATCTCTCTCAGCTTAATGCAGGAGGGACACTCCCTTCAAGAAGTCTCTCATGCTACAAAATAAATATTTTCAAAGTATACATGAAGAACAAACTTTTCATTTGTGAACACTCCTTAGCACTCTTCCCATGTTGTCTGCTGTTTCACTGGGTTTTCTTTCCAGAATCTGAGTTGTGGAATTCACCAGTCCACTACCTTTTCCTTAATTTACAAGTGAGCAAACATTTTGGCACTGAAGATCAAAGCTTTGGAAGAAAGATGTACAGGTGGAGGGGAATGTTAGAAATAGGAAGAAGGAGAAATAACAATTGGCCTAATAAGTCCTTTACCTCTATTTTGCTCTTTAAAAAACAGAATGAGTATTTTTATTATCCTATTTTACAAATAAAGAAACTGAGGCTCAAAGAGATTAAATAACTTACACAGTCACATCCCTAACAATGACAGAACTAGGGCTTACAGTCTGCTTTTCCAGGCAGTTTGCTTTTATAGCCTACGCGCAATTTTGAATCTGCGCCTCTTGAGAGAGTGTTAGCAGAAGAAAATGAAGGAAAAATAAATACATGGAGAAAGGGGATAGGAGAAAGGGGAAGTAAATAGAAAAGAAGATAGGGGTGATGTGGGAAGAGGAGTGAGGAGGAAGGAACAGGAAAACATGGGAGAGAGAGGCAGGAGAAGAGAGAGGAGAGAGGAATGGGGGGTGAGCAATAGCCCCCAAATCTTCCAGAGTTCAGAGCTTGGGTCATTTCTGCCTTGGTAAATCTCAGATAAATTTAACAATTGTTAAAATAACTATCATCTGTTTTTAAAGTCATCTTTTTTGTTGTTTTGTGTTCCTACTGTAATGGTCTGCTCCAGATGATTTGCTAGAAGGGCCTTTTGGTATTAGAACATTGGCTTTGAAATTAGTGAAGTTCAATTTCCTTTCTGGAAATTGGGAATAAATGCCCACCTCATCGCTCATTATAATGAGATAATATAAATAAATCATTGAAAATTGCAAATCAATTTCCTTTACACTGAGTACCATCACTTTTGCCAAGGACCTAAGATTTAGAAAGGGGAAATTGAACAAAGGAAGGGGAAGAAATAATACGTAGCCTTCATTGAGCACTTATGTGCCAAGGTCAGTTTGAAGTTTAATTTCCCTTCCTCTCTCTTCTCCAGTGACAGCAAGCACCAGCTGGTACCACATCTTTAAAGCCCAGGCAAGGGAGGGAATAGGAAGTTAAGAGAATGGGCTCAGAGCAATACTGGGTTTAATTGCCACTTTGGCATCATTCTCAATTATTCTCATTCCCACCCAGATCCATTCTCTACCCTGTGCTGACCTCTGTGGACTGCTCCTCTAGCCAACTCCCACCTTCTGGTTCCCAGCTAGATCTGCCCAATGGGAGACACAGGCAGCCCCTTCTCCCCTCCCTCCCCGCTAGCCAACACCTGGTAGGTTTGGGCAGAGTTCCTCTCTCTTGCCCACATCTCTGTAAATCATTCACTCCTTAAAAGGTCTTCAATTGTCTTTTTTCTTTAACTTTTTTATTGCATAATATATACACAAAGCAACGAAAGAGAAAAGCAATAGTTTTCAAAGCACTCTTCAACAAGTAGTTACAGGACAGATCCCAGAGTTTGTCATGGGCCACCGTACTATCATCTCATATTTTCTCTGCTAACTGCTCCAGAACATTGAAGGCTAGAAGGAATAAATATTTTTTTATCATCATAATCGACTTTTTATTTATTTATGTTCAATTATCTTTTAGAATTTGCTATCTGCTTCCTTTGTGACTTTGCCTGATACAGGTATTACTATCCGTGTGATTTTAGACAATTTCTTGAGCCTCGTGGCTCATCACCCTCAGTCTCTTCATCTATAAAATGGGATGATGTACTTCAAAGGGATGTTATGAAGATTAAATGAAAGCGCATACCACCTGGTGCTTAGAATTTTGTTAGGCACATACGTGAGAGCTGTTATATTATTATATACACCTTAAACAAAGAATACAAATACAGATCAAGAGGCTTACGTACAAGCCTCTGCTCCCCGCTTTACCTCAGGAAGTTCTCTGCAGTATCCAAAATTTAAGTGATTTTTTTAGTTTCAAGATCTCTGGGAGTTCCTGACTCGTTCTATTTCAAATGAGTCTGGAATCTTCCATGTTTTCACTGGACTTGTGAAAACTCAGTGTATAAAGGATGAAAGGACTTACATACATGTGGAATCAGTCTGCCTTCCTGGAAAAGAGAAGACGGGCCCTTGAAAAAATCTGAGTCCTAGTGGATTCTTCCATAACCCAAGGATCCCCAAAGCTATCCTTCTATTTAAGAGCTAAATCTCGACAGTATTCAAGTATCACAATTATCACACATTCTAGATAGAGCAGATTTAGAAACAGCTCACCACCCCACCATTGTTCTGTGTCTGGGGATTACAAATAGGTTTCTTTTCAATTGCCAACTTGGATCAATTGGCAGTGGTTGCCTGGGGTGCTGGGTGGAGAAGAATTCTCAGTCCAAGAGTAGGCTTGGCAGGAAAAATAAGTGTTGTGATCGATTAACAGTGTCTGCTATGGACAAGGGGTGAGACGGTAACTCCCATAGCTGCCGCATGTTTTTGCTGGCCCTGAATTAAAACATTAAGAGATCTTCTGGAAGACAGAACAGGGTGTGGCATCCCTGTGGCTTACATTTCTGCATGCCTAATGATACTTTTCTTTATATCCTTCTCCTGTAGAAGCTTTTCAAATAAAATGTAATGACTGAGATTACAGATACATTTTCTCATTTGGATCTTTCATTTTTATGTGCATTTGCATTCAGCAGTGAAATTATAACACCTATTTGGTATCTGGTGTAAGCATCTGGGGATGGTTTATATTTAAAAGATTTAAGAAATAGAACTCTCTACTGGACAGTGATTCAGTCAGAGATGTTCAACATAGCTCACTGAGCTCATTCCATCAGTGATATGTTCATGCGGCTAAAGGCAAATGTTTAAACATTTAGTTAATGTACCATATGTCTTAAATGTTTTAGTTCCATCTGACATTTTTTAAAATCCATTTTAGTGGAAACCCACCAAGTAAATTTACTTCTCTGGAAGATGATTATTTCGTTCATCTTAAACCCAACCCTTCTGGCTCTCTCAAACACAATGAACTCTTTTTTTTTTTGTAGACTTCTGAAGTCAAGGACTGTCTTCAAGTTCAGTCTCTTGAGGTATGGAAAAATACCAGGCTAGGTGGCTCTGTACGAAATGGCTTTTGACTTAATTTGCAAGGCTGCTATAGGAAATACCACAAAATGGCTTGGCTTAAACAATGGAAATTTATGGGCTCAAGATTATGAACCTAGGAGATGTCCAAAGCAGAGATATCAGCAAGGTGAAACTTTGTCTCCAGTGTCTAACATTCTAGTGCTGGCTGCCAGCGATCCTTGGGGTTCTTTGGCTTATATTCTTTTCTTGAGGCACAAGACCTCTCCTTTCTCTTCCAGGTTCCATTAACATCCAGCTTCTCCCCCTGGCTTTCTCTGTGTCTGAATTTCTTCTGCTCGTAACGGACTCCAATAATGAGATTGTGGCCAATCTCATTCAGTTGGGCCACACTCTAACCGAAAATAACATCTTCAAGAGAGCCTACTTACAACGGAATGCAGATGCCACAAGAATGCAGATTAATATTATGTCTAAATTGGGTTACATAATTCAATCTACCACAGTTTTTATCCTGTGAGCCACACAGCTCAGTGTAGACAAAGAAGGCTCTGGGAGAAATTATTCTTCAACCATGGGGCCTCAGTGTAGTGGTAAGAGAAGGACAAAATGGAGGACTAATAAAACAAAAGGGACAAAAGCAGAGAGATTAAGTGGAGAAGGAAAAATGAGAACAAAGGACAAAGGCAAATAAGGAATATTTATAACAGAATATAGTTGAAATTCTTATTTTTTAAGCCATAACCTCCTATGAACTAAAAACAATCTAGAGAGTAAAAATAATAAACATATAATTATGAGGCTTAGGCAAAATAGTACAACTACAAACTCTGATGCCAAATAACTTTAAGATTCAACTTATAACTTTACCAATTAATAGCTGTGACCTTGGGCAAATAATATTTCATCTATCTAGGTCCTAGTTTCCTGGCTGGGTTGATTAAAGTATTACATATGTACGGTGGGTATAAAAACTCAGATTTGATTATAAAAACTTACTTTTTTTTTTTGCTACTGAATTCTACTCCCTTTATAAATACTCAGTCTGTGAATAGCGGAAGACAAAGTTTATTGCACTGCAGTGTACTCAATTCTTATTCAGTGATTTTCTAAAGCCAAATTAAAATATCATTTTTCTCAGTCTTTATTCCATTCAAATCTTAGTTTTGGTTAAGAAATCAGTTTCCCTAAGGTTTCCCCTACTGCACCTCACCTCCTACCCAAGGGTGAACAGTTTGTGCATAGGAGGAAAATTGTATAATGACCTAGCTTCTAACCCTTGCTGGTCTACTATTGAAGCCTCTCATTCTGCTGGGTCTTTGGCCACTGTCCTCTATCCGTCCTCATCTGTTATGGTAAATTTGGGTCCACCAAGGTCTTAGACATCTTGAATTGGCATCCATTCAAGGATAGCTGGTCCTGCCCAATTTTTATGATGGCATAAAGTCATTCCAAGCCAATATTGCGGGTCAGAAGGTCCTTGCCTTCTGCAGGTTTCTAGTCCTGACCTCAGATCTTTTCCTGCCCACCAGTCCTATCTAAAATTCTGTAGTCTGCTTAGGGCCTCAACTGCTTCCTCCATACCATATTAGAGTGCATAAGCCCGTGTGAGGCTACCCACAGCTCAGCACCTAGGCCAATCCCTTATTCATTGATAATTTACATTTCCTCTACCATGTTGGAAATGAAATGAAGTCAACAGTGGGATTTCTCTAGGAGAATGTCAATCTCCCCAGTCTCCTCCTATTCAGTGAAGTAGTGCCTTTGGACTAATTACAAACCCTAGACTTTGGTTTGTAATTTGTAGGCTATTTTTTTCCTATTGGGTAACCAAGTGGAGAAAGGAAAGGATGAGCAGAGAAAACAATTTAAAAGTCCATTTCTTGACATCTAAGTCCTTGGAAGAACTAAAACTCTGCTTAGAAAGGGAAGGACAGGTCTACAGCTGAAAAATCACATGATCAATTCAGTGATTGGGGGTGGGAGTAGCATTTGGACTGGCTATATTTTAGGGGAAGAAACTAGGTTCCAAAAGCAGGATGAAAGATAATCAGCAGCTTGGGATTCAGAAAGTAAGGCTGACATAAGAATGAAAGAGTACCCTTACCTTATACTCAATAAAAAATTAACTGAAAGTGTATCAAAGACCTAAATACAAGAGCCAATAGCATAAAACTCCTAGAAGAAAATAAAGGGAAACATCTTCAAGATCTAGTAATAGGAGGTAGCTTCTTTAACTTTATACCCAAAGCACAAGCAATGAAAGAAAAAAATAGATAAATGGAAACTCCTCAAAATCAAATGCTTCTGTGCCTCAAAGGACTTTGTCAAAAAGGTGAAGAGGCAGCCAACTCAATGGGAGAAAATATTTGGACATGATGTATCAGATAAAGGTTTGATATCCTGTATACATAAAAAAATCATACAACTCAATAACAAAAGAACAAACAACTCAAATTATAGAATGGGCTGAAGATATGAATAAACATTCTTCCAAAGAGCAAATACAGATGGCTTAAATGCACATGAATGGATGTTAATTTTCATTAGCTATAAGGGAAATGCAGATCAAGACTATGATGAGATACCACCTCATACCTTTAAGAATGGCTGCTATTAAACAAACAGGAAACTACAAATGTTGGAGAGGATGTGGAGAAATTGGGACACTTCTGCTGGTGGGAATGTATAATGGTACAGCCACTATGGCAGACAGTTTTGCAGTTCCTTAGAAAAGTAAATATTGAGTTGCCCAACCCAGCAATGCCACTACTTGGTATATACCCAGAAGAGCTGAAAGCAGTAACACAAATAGACATTTGCACACTGATGTTCATATCAGCCTTACTCACATTTGCCAAAAGATGGAAACAATCCAAGTACCCATCAACAGATGAGTGGATAAACAAAATGTGGTATATACATATGAGGGAATATTAAGCAGCAGTAAGAAGAAATGAAGTCCTGAAGCATATAAAACAACATGGATGAAACTTGAAGACATAATGCTGAGTGGAATAAGCCAGACACAAAAGGACAGATACTGTATGATTTCTCTGTTACGACCTTGGTAAAGGTGAATGCAGAGGCTTATAATATAGGTTATCAGGGACCTAGAGATACACAGAAAAGAGAGAAAGGGTGAACGGTTAGCTAATGAGGTTGAACTTGAATGGAAGGAAATGGATAGAAGCGAAGGCAGCTTATTAGTGGGTTTATAAGCCACATTGCCATACTGGAGGTAAACGTGATTACACCCTGCCTTCTACCATTCCCCTGGTTTCCTTGTGGCATGGGGGTGGGGGTGTGTGTGTGAGGGGAATCCAAAGTTCCCAGAATCCCTAAAGATGCCAGCCTCAACGGCTCAGCAGTCCCGGGATAGCAGAGTCTACAATAGGGACATCACTAGGCTATAAATGTGACCTGCTGTAGATATTTCATCAGTGGATACAGTATAAGTGCCTTCCAAGGAAAAAGAGCAGAAGGACCTCATGCCCAAACACCTCCAGAAGATGTCAGTTTTCCCTAGCGTTCAGATAGCATTGTGGGAAGGCAGAGGAGAGGAAGTAACTATCAAACAGTCTGTTTAAACCAGAAGACTGAGAAACTTTTAACTGGTAAGTTCAAGTGGGTTCTCCATCAGTAGAGTAGGAAAGCAAGAGGTAAAGTCATGGCAAATAAATTGAATTATTGAGATTCAGGGGAAAGACTGGCTTTTATGTTTGTCTTCAGTGTAAAAACTAACGTTGTAGTATATAAAATTTTGTCTATGTTAATTATATAAGACCTCAGTCCAATTCCTGGACTTTAAGCATTAACAAATGGGGACTGTAATAATATTATTAAAATCAGCTAATTTATAATATGTGCCAGGCATTATACTAAGTGTTTTAAATGCATTTGATCCAACATTAATCTTACAAGATACATTTTATTTCCTTTGACTTTATTACTGGAAAAATACCCTCCCTACTCCAAACTCAAGTCTTCGCCAGATAGCCTGGTAATCCACACCAGACTTTTGGAAAACTGGTTTAGCTGGAGAACACAGTGTCTCAGCTTTTTTCTTCCCCCACCTTCTCTGGCTTGCTGTGGTGACATTGTCAGTCACTGCTGACACCTAAAATGTCAGTCATAGCAGTGGTACCCTCTGAGGGCACCATGGCAACAGCTTTTGTCTGATGAAGGCTCTGCTACTGCTGCTACCAGTGAGGATGTTAAGTAACAAAGTCACTGAAGAAGCCACCACCAATGCCATTACCAAGGGCAATCACATTCCTTTCACCACCGCAGCTGTACCCACACCAAACCTGCTGCTTGTCCAGGCAATGTCACTCTTGCCATCACCCAAGCCAATCACCCTTCAGAGATCACTGCTGGAGATTCATTCATTGAATCCTACTACACCTTGCCCAGAATAGCCCATCCCTTCCAAACTTCTGCATCTTTCCTACCCTTCTGGTCCAGCCATAGTCAATTTTTGCATTGATATTTCTGAATTCTATGATAAATACACCTTGGGCTCAACATAGAGTTGAGAAAGCAAGTAGATACAGAAAACAAAATATAAATACTCAAATTGGATTAGAAGATAGGACTGAGATTATAGGTAAAAAACAATGAACGATTTTGAATTAAAGGATATACTATAAATGATAGGACTGAGATTGTAGGTATAAAATTCACAAAATAATTTTGAATTAAGTAATTTATTGTATATGAAAGCATCTATCACCATGAGCATTTTTCCTGGAACATAAAATTCATGCACCCATCCCTGTTGTCTGGTGGTTGGTTGGTAACGTGTCAATATCTTTAGAGGTTTTCCTGTGATTTTCATGAAAACAAAAAACTTTAAATATTAGAGAAAAATAATCCTATGCAGAGATACCCTACCATTGTTTTTGTTTGTTTGTTTGTTTGTTTTGTTTTTTTTAGTGTTATTGATATGAAGTGGACATTTTTCTCTGAATACACCAAAGTCCTTAACTGAAGAGAGAAATAAATCTGCAGGTTTATCTCTCCCACAGATGTTATTTTGGAGTGACTCCATTTGATGCCTCCCAGATAAAGCAATCAACCTGGAGAGAAAGGAGAAACTCAGATACTAAAAAGTGACATATAATTATTACCACACCTATTAAGTGAATAAACCAGCCAGAGCCCAATTACATCGTTGTACCCATACAATGAAAAACCTCTTAAACAATTCTTCAACAAAGAAATAAACCTGTCATGGAAGAAAAATTTGCTGTACATCAAGGCTATGTATTGAGGAAGTTATGCTGGTGTCAGGGTCATGCTGGCAGAAACTCAATGTGCAATTAAGAGAAATTAGAGGCAGGCCTCATTACATACATTTTACACTTTGTTTATTGTGCTACAAATTCTGCAGTGGAACCAGCGACTTGTAGCAACAATAGCTCATTTAATGGAAAATGAGAATGTTAACAAAGGATGTGTGATAACTGAGGAGCAGAGTGCAGCAATCTACATTTTTTGCCATGTGTCCCTCCTCCAGAACCAGATATTGGGATTGAGTTGAGTATGAACTAGGCAACATGACATATCTGAGCCAATATGGCCTTTCTGAAATTCTACCTAGGGTTCAAAGCAATAAAAAGAAAAAATTAAGACAAGAAACGAAAGTACATCAATGATTTTTAGCTCAAAAGAACCAATTTTCAATCAATCATTCCACAAAGGATCAGAAACAGAGGGAGAGAAAATGGCTGAGACTTCCATGTTGGGATGAAACTCATCAAGAAGAAAATGCTGGTCTATAAAGATCATTTTTGAAAGCTAACAGTCCCCTCAGGGTACATTTACTGAATATTCCCTAAAACTTTTTTTTAATTAGAGAAGATGTAGGTTTACAGATAAATCACGCAGAAAGTA